>KZ345756.1:27248-38325 GCA_002352805.1 Teladorsagia circumcincta | reverse complement strand
TGTTGTTGTTGGCTGAAGGTTGTGTTTTGCTGGGTGCCATTAACGGAACTATGAGTCATTCCAGATGGGTGAGTAGGCGTGGTTCGATCGTGGGACATTTTCACAATCCCAGCGACCACCCTCATGTGTACACCTGTGCTATTTTCTACTCGATAACCCGGTTTTTCTTCATCTCTGCTACTCTGCACTCTCATTTCTCATAGTTCCGTTAATGGCACCCAGCAAAACACAACCTTCCCCAACAACAACAACCTCGCTCCGCGCTTGGGATCAATTTCACGAGTGGTGTTCCCGTTCCTTTGGTCTCTCATCTCACTTTCGTTCCTAAATTCTTCCCCATCCTAGTGTTTATAGGATAACTCGCAAGGGTAGATTGAACCACGTGAAGTGGATCGCAATCCCTAGTGCAAATGTACTCATGCTGATTTGCTGCGAACACCGGGTCAAGTATGCAATTACAGGCCCGGACGATTTATTGCGGATTCTATTGCCGGCTCTTCAATACTAGCGAAGATCGGCATCATCGGTCAGCAAGCCGGCAAGCGTATTTGATTCTGCCTACGCATCGCCGCTCTGCTGGCGTTCGGAAAGCGTCGAAAATAGCTGACGGCCGTCCGACATCAGCATCAACAATCCATATCCAGTTTCCATGGTTTAATTTTCTGTTCTTCGGTCACCTGACATCCGACAAACCGATAAATATCGCATTAGCTAACTCATTACGAAACTGGACGGCTATTACAAGGCTGGTTTGTGGTTTCCATGGGTTACTGCGTGTGAACAGCGCTATTCCTCAATGAAAACATTCGGTGTTCTTTCAATAAAAGTACGCCTTCTTTAGAAAATGCTGTCAAAAATCGTTCTATTTTCCATCATACCTAACTAATCTCATGCTTAGTAAGTCAAATAGGTCATCATATCGTTTTTCTTCGATCATGATGAGTAGGAAATTTGGAACCAGGGTCAAACGTCACGTTGGACCAATTTCGAATTTTACGATCCTCTCTCCTTTTAGCGAGTCTCGATACGACCCTTCCCCTTTTCGGAGCCAAATACGACCCTCTCATTGGACTTTGTCCTACGGACGGTTGACCCTGTTCGTAATACGTATTCACGTGTCAGAGGCATGGCGCGTAGAAAAGGCCTCTAACGAAACCAGAAGGGGATGGACGAAGAAGTTGAGCTTTATTGCTGAATTATTCTCTTGGATCTAACCCTTGTGATGTACTTTTTCCCTTTTCCTCCTGCTGTTTTCGTTTTCGTCTCTTTTCTGCTTAGAGTAGGTTGGAATCCCACAACTTAGTAGCTTCGTAATTGAGCTTGTTCCAAACTTGAGGTCCTGAATGGGAATCTAAATTAGCCAGCAAATATTGGAGTTATGCTTCTATAGATTGCATTAGAGCTTTAGGTCAGGTTTAGGTCTACAACCACCAATCCCAGTTGAAAGCCAATTTTCATGGCGCATACCCCTACCTGAACACCCATCAAACCTTCAGAAACGGAATTACGTCAGTGAAGCGGAATTATGTCAGTCAAGGTCAAGCAAGGGTCGCGGTAAATTTGCTCACGGCCCCTTGTTAGGCTTTTCCTCCCCTTCGGCTTTAGGCCTGAATGTTTCCGTTGACGAGTGGTGAAGTGGGTGGGCGGAGGGCGTGAACAAACTTCCTGAGTTCCTTGAGAATCCCTTAAAGCAAAAAAAAATCGGTTATGACCCTTCCAAATCAGCCCATCTAATATGACTTCCCAAACCAAAAATAACCTTCGAATAGTTATGAGGGTTATTTTCAAAGTCTTCCATATCAACAAGCGAAGACCACCTCTTCGGAAACTGCTCAGCGTAAAACTAACTTTGCCTTATCGTGGGTTTTGGAAGTCACGCTTGATCCTGGTGATTGTTCTCATCGAATATGGCGTGGATCGTGGTCCTTTTCAATATTGACTTCTTCTCTGTCGCCAGTTGAGCCTTTGCCACGCGCAATGTTTCGTCCAACCCTCGGGCCCTAATTAGCCTCTGTGCAAAAGGATAATGAAGTTGAAGTAAATGTGTGCTGCTGGCCGCTGCTCTTTTTGTTAGCGGATGGGCGTGGTTTCTTTCTCCATGGATCCACTGCTCGGCTTGTGCCTATGCGGGTATCAAGTACACCATTTTCATAGACAACATGATAACCATATCTTTTGTACGCGAAAATAGTATTCTGTTTTGTATAGTCGGCCTACCGTCGACCGGTTGCACCGCAGTTAATCGATCAGCAAAGACTGTTTTTCCTCAATCGCGCAAAGCAGCTTGGCCTATCGGTTTCGCTGACGAAAGTGTCGTGCGCAACAACTGAATCGACCGTTGATTGTCACTGAACCGTAATCGCCTCCTGACGACCCTGTCCCGAATGCATCCTGCACTCGTTGGTTGGGTGATTTCGTGGGATGTTTCAGTTTCTACCGTATTTCACGTTCTAGATGCCCTCATCGGGCTTGCATACTTCTCTGACTCTCCGATGCTCCCTCATGACATTTTCACATGGATTACATGCGCAAATTGGCATTCGGCCAACCGTGTTAATTTTGTCTCTCGATTGCTTCGTCGATTGGCTTTCTGCTGTTTCCCTGCTCCATTGGCGATGAAGGTTACCTAAGAACGCTAAGCCTTGTCTGGAATTTGGCCAAGAAAACGCATGAGTTGCACGTTTATACTCCTGCGACAGTAGCGAGTAGTCGCTTGTGTTGCTCAGTTTCACGCCTACACATGTTTACCCTTGTTAGCATGCTTTTCAGTGGTTGGTGAACTTGTTAAAGGCCGCAATACAGCCGCGTTTGTCCATTTTGTGGAATGCGGCAGATGTGTATCTCTACTCTATTCCTTTTCGGGAGATCAGACTTTCCCATCATTTTTATCGCCCATATTATTGATCCCTGTTCAGTGATTATGCGGAGTAAAGGAATGGCTGCAGGAGCTTCTGCCATTCTTAGTTGATTTTTCACAGCTTTAGTGCTTGCTCGTCTGAAGCGGCGGATTGTATAGCCGGCAATCGGCAAACGGATGCTGTTTGACGCTCGCACTTGGGCAGAATTGATGGTGATGCCCTTTCGCCGTGGAAGAGAAGAGTGTGCGTCACTTGAATGAATTACACTTATAATTACCCGATGAATACGGCTATTCATTCGACTAATAAGTGGAAGAGCACGATTCGGCTTGACTCGCCACAGCATCGATTCTCATCTCTGGAGCTGTCTCTGCTAGCCAATCCGCCGCGCTGCTTAATTTGGCCATGTCGTCCAGTGATGTGCTGATGCTTGCGAGCTTCCTGGAGTTCGCACTATTTTGGAGCCCATGTCACGTTCCCGGGGGCGTTCAAAATGGTATCTTACATTTCTGCTAAAGCTAACCAGCTCTTCAGAAGCTCAACCCAGGCAGAAGTCGTGAGAACGATTCTTTTCGGTCTTCAGGATGGACCAGTAGAGGGCAGTCACAGATGTGGTTATTCCGTGGACGGAGATCACCCGACAAGAGCGCTAGGGTCTACAAAGTGAGCTGCAGCAGCTGCAATATTTTGCTTCTATCAAGCTGCTGTCTCGCGTCTCCCCGCTCAGTCTCTCACTGTATTGACTCAGCCGATAACGAAGGTGATTGGGCTCTCAATCTAAGCGCTTTCAATGGATTCTTTTCCTTTCTTCTTTATTGTCAGCTCATTTCACACCAATGCATTTTATTTGGGTGCAAAAAGCGCACAAACTTGGTCGTGGGGTGCATTTGGGGCCGTATGCTGAAGTGTCTGAGCGGAGGCGGTGAAGAAAATCCCTTTGTTTTTTTTTGTTCTCTTAATTAGAGCACCTCTTGTAATGTGTTGTAAATGTGCATGAAGTTTAACAAAATATCCCAGCAGTAAAGAAACGTTCCTCATAGTGACCAAACAAAGCCCGGCCTTTTCAAGACTGACAATCCTCAAAACGGCCCCCAAACTCAAACCCAAGACCACCTTCACGGGTGTGGAATTCCTTGCACCATAATTAAATCCAAACCGGAATGCTTATGAATAGTGCTTTTTCTTCGTATAGTCCGGCATGCTTCACTTTTACTCTATTTCTGTTTGAAATCAAAGAAAAATGAATGAAGGACGAAGCATTCGACGTTTATCAGTTCCTTTTTGGGATGAGGCACCCATTCTATTTCCATTCATACATGCGTAGTGGCAATTATGCGATTTGGCCTTACCATGACTTGCGAGAGCCAGCCGAAGTACAAGTCAGTGCTTTTATTCCCCAGACAGTTCTGGTACCATTTACACGATCCCAGAGGTATGGAAGGCCTGGGGTCCCTGGACAAGACCCAGGATTTGATCCTGGATCGCGCGCTTGGTAACCAGCGCCGCTTGCCTCTAAACCACTTTCGCCCCACTTGCAGTCATCTTATAACCAATTCCGACTCCTGCTTTTATGGAAACATTAATTTTTAGAAATTCATGCCCGTGATGAACCCAATTGGAGATGTCGGTGTCCAAGCGGAAGAGTTGCACGCCGCATTGAAAAAGCCTCTTCCCTTATCAAGATTCGAGCGAATTGAAGTTCCTAAAAAAGCAATCTCAGTCCGATATTCTGCGAAATGGCAAATGTGCATATAGGCGCCAGGAATAGACGCTTTCCTGCATTTCCCTTATACCATTATGAATTTTTGAATATTTGCTTTATTCGGTAGAAAAAAAAACTGACCGCACGGCGGCTATTCAGTGGGTTGTTCGGCGTAGTTTATAGTACTTCACTATTTTAATTTTTTTTTGAAGTCATGTTTTTGTTTGAAATTCGTGCATTGTTCCGCGAGAGTGCTGAATTACAAGCAAAACTGTGGTCTCAGGCGGGATTCGAAACCATGATACTAAACATTGTAGTTTTTTTTTTGGCTTGGGGGCTCTTAATGAGATCTTAAGACAAGTTTCAGAATCTTCTAAACGCTCTTTTGCAGTAGGTGAAGATGTGCAGTTTAGCTAATGCAGATAGGAAAAGAAAACACAAACTTCAGCTGCTCCAAATTTGGGAAATTAGGCAAATATTTAGTGGAGTGCAGTTTATTCAATGTTAGTACGAAGGAGAGCAATACGACAAGATCGAGTGATCTTCCCATTTTGAAAGGCGCCACACATTCCATTGCGTTATACTTTTGCCTGGAATTGTAGTGGCATTCAAATGGGTTTGCCTTAAAACTTGCAGAAGTCAGCGTTTTTGTCCTCCCAGACGAATCTGGTTCTGGTTGAAATTAACCAACCAACCCGGACAGGGTGATGACCTGTGTGGAGGGATTCAGCACGGAATCTCACTCCCGTATCGTGTCGATGGTGAGTGCCGCCATTCCCTACTACCTCGCCTCTGTCAGAACAAAAAAGTAATAAAACAAATAAGTCTGAAATGGCCGTACTGGAGTGTGAACAATTAGAGTTTTCTCATCTTTTTATTGTTAGCTTTGAGCGGGCTGAGCTTCCGAGCATTTAATACTATTTTTGACTATATCGTCGTTTATTTCATTTGCGTTGCCCCTCCAGTAAGATGCACTTAATTTCTGCCCCAATTAACTCCTTGAACTTCATTTTCTTTTTCATTTTCATTTTTCTTGACTAGTTCCGTGTATCGATCTGAGGCTATACAAGAGCCAAAATCAATGTGGTTGGTTGCTCATTTGCAAGGCTTATGAGGGCTTCAACTTTTCCGTGTTTTTGTGATAGCCTTGCTCCGTCTCATTTGTCGTTCTTGCAAACTACTCGTTTATATTTAGCACCAGTTCGACCAGAGGTTTAAATTCAATCTAGTCACCTGTCTTTCAGTGTTCATTCAGCTTATGTTGGGCATGTCATTCACAGCTTCCAAGCCGTCAGTTCTCTTTGCATTATGAAGTTTTTGGCTATGCATATGAAAAAGCGCTAAGATCATAAAATGTTCCTTTAGGCGAATGGCGCGGAAAAAAAGAGCCCCGTGTCGAAATTCGGTATCCCCTCGTCCCCAGGGGTCTCACTCATGACTCCCTCCGTAATAAGTCCTACCTCATCCTCCTTGAGCTTATACCTCCGTTAAAAAAGGTTCTTGGAATAATGTTTCCAAGAATTCCCCTAGAACTTTCGTAAATTTCCCACGTTTTGCGGAAGTTTCAGGAAGTTCTGGAGATCACCATAAACCCCTTAATCGAACTGAACTTTTCGCGCACCCGACAGGATGACCGTCGCGCGACGAGCGCTCGCAGCGCGTAGTGTAGCGATTGAGCGTCAAATTTAAAAGATTGGCTATAGTACGTATCGCACAATGTGCGCTGCGACTATTCCGTTGACCCGTCCGCGTCTCTGCGCTCGCCGTGCGACGGGCCTCTTGTTGGGTACCCGAACTTCTCTGCCCACACCTTTCGGAAATTTTCTGTCGATTTCATTGAATACGGTCCTTTCTTAGAACAAGATGTGAACTCCTCATCTTTTCTCTTGTCGAGCCAATCCTAGGCGTTGGCTTACCCTATGAAATACTTTTTGGTATACCGAGACCCTCTCCCGCCCCCGAATATCAACTTACCCTTTGAACTCTGCATTACTAGTTATTCGTACTATTAGCTTGATATTACCAAAGTATATGGTTTCGCTTTCCGACCTCGATCAAAACAAATCAATCCACATTTGGGGTATTCCCAAAGGACTGAAACGCTGATTTGAACATTGTCAAATCTTACTGGTCGGCTGCGTTTTCACACACATTTATGTTTCCAAATGCAAGCCAAGTATGTGGTGCCCCCAAAAATGATTGGTCGCTTGGCACTTCGCCCTTTTATTTCTACAATTTTTGCTATTCTTCCTGTATAGCCAGCCATTAAATGTCTTGTTACATTCATATCAAGTACTAGTCCATCAAAACTAACACATGCAAACAAATCCACAACATTCATGTTGGTTGAAGTGGGTTGTCGCTGACGATCCGCGCAACGAGGCGGGTCAGTCGGAGGCGTGATTGAACGCGGCTTTCACCGGCTTATGACTGACCCCAGTGTGCGATATGTGTTAGTTTATTGCTCGTTTCCATGGGAATCCTACCAATGAACCCCATTAATGCACCTGAGAAGCTTGTTTTTCTATTGTTCGTCCTGTTGTCTCATTCAACCGTTGAACTGTTTGCCTGCAATATGAGCTGTCATAGTGTTTTGCCACTGATGGCACCGCCATTTGTTGATTGTGCGTTCACGGTTCCAACTGATCTCCCATCGTGATTTAGCCTTGAAAACCTCATGATGGCCTACTTTGGCCGCCAGCAATCTCTCCCTCCAGTAATTGCGTGTTTTTGTCGGTTCACACGGTCGCATTCGGAAATGATGTCATTTTTGCCGTTCAAAAAAGGTAAACGGGACACCGGGGAAAGATTAAATCTATATCTAGGAAATTAGAACGCTTCCCTATTGAGCTCAAACAATTCCAACCAGTCGAGGCATAGCGTGATGGTTAGAAACGTTGTTCACGAATGCGCAGTTGTCAGTTCAGTTCTGAACTGATATCGTCTTTTCCTTCCCCGTCCTCTTACTTTCCCATGTTATCCCCATGTTGCTAAAGCTGGTAAAATGGTACCAGCTTTAGCAACATGGGGATATTGAACTAGTGCTTCTGAATCTGGTCATACCCATTAGTTGACTGGCCATCGAACTTTCCATTCAGCCGAAATTGGTTGATCGCCACGAGATGGCGGCTTGCACATCAGCATCGGCCCCCGTCATTCAATGCAACTGTACGAGTCAGAATGGAAGTAGGATGCATGGCGCATCCCAGAAACCGAATTATAGGAAGATTCCACGATAAGGGTAGAGGTCGAAGAAGGGAAAACCTTTGTACGTAGGGGAAAGACAGACGGATCGCTTGAAAGTGCGGACCAACGGAGCAAGGATATCCCTCGGCCATCTAGCATGGCCGAAGCAGCGCATCAGTGCGGAAATCAACGGGCAAGGGAGGAGTCTCATTTCTCGGGCTATGAGCCGTTGCTTATGGTTTTTCTTCGTCCCGGCTCCACCACCTCTACCTTAGTTCTAGTGAGCTCTCTTTCAATTTATAATTCAGCTTTTAATGATTTATCTTTCGCATTTGTATTATCTGCATAAGCGTGGCGGATTTCATGCATAATCGGGAAAGTTTGACAATAACATTCACTTGACGAAAGCCGGGAGCATGGCGCATCCGCGCATCCCACATACTTATTTTGAGAGACTTTCACTGCGAACGTACACTGTTTTTCTACTCGGAGTGGTGAATTTTTGTCTCTAATGACCCTCATTCCATCTTTGAAAAAGCTCTACGTTGCTTGGCTCCCAAAGTGTTTTCCTAGTCGAATCGAGCTACAATCGCTCGATTTCTCGACGAGTCTTCGATATTTGCTCAGATATTCGCCCATCGTGTGTTCGCAAATAAAGCCGTTGCGCGCGTTGTTCCGTCGATGAGTGGTCGGTCGGTTGGTCGGTCGGCGATGGGGTGGAGAGGTCCTTTCTCTGCAAATGAATGCGAATACAGCCCCCGAAAACACAGTGTCGTGTTTGTTTGCCTACGGCCAGATTTAGATGCACTTGTTCGTGGGTCCATAAATTACACTGCGTCTGCAATTGTTTTTCCGCTTGATTGGTCAAGACGGACGCATGTAAGCACATAGTCGAGGCCAGACGAGGTTTGACAACTTGTTGACTTGGTGACAGCTTTCTCACAATTGTCTGACAATGGACTTGAGAACGGGTAAGCGGTAGGACAAGCTCTTATGTGAAGTACAGGTTTTCTGCGTCGCCTTCTCTCAGCACTTGGGTAAATGTACATATACGCGAGGCAATGGGTTCGCTAAATGGCGATGTTTATACACAGTTATTTCGCCGCGCCGATAGACGATATAGCTTGGCAATAGGTGTCAACAGTTGATATTGATTCCCTTGTGGACAACTGACCGTTTGGATCAGTAACAAACAAATTTTGCTCGTTTTACCTATGTGCTCATCAAATCTGATTTCAGTGCTTTTACTAGTCCAATTTCAAAAGAAAGGAAAGGCACTAGAGACGGTATCCAGGTATCAGCTAGTTTAAATAAACACCGCCGACAATTAATATTTTCCATTTAGCTAAGCTTGATTAGGAAAGAGCTTCAGCCGACATTTTCAGCTAATTTGACCGGGGCTCGTCAAAATGTAAGCTCTACGCCATTTTTGAGCCTATTAAAACATACCCCCAGTGCGGGCGACTAAAAGCCTGCACCCTGTCGCGCAAACCCCGCCCACTCAGCGAATTCCGCCCATCGCCATGATAGCAAAAAAAACCCAAGTAATTTCCTTTTGAGTGGGGGTAAGGAAGGTAGACACGGCGTCTCTGATTTTATACGCTGTTTCCCCATGCGTTGTTTTCTCCATATTACTGAAAGTAGTCTCTAGACACAAGCCGACGAATATACTCCAGAGCAGAACTGACAATGGGGTGTGGTCAGTTCCGAACTCCCGGTCTTCTCCTCTCCGCTCTCACCTCGATGGCTACTAATGTCGATAATACTGTTGAACCTTACTCTTAATCCGGCTGATAGTGAAAATTGCTGAAATTACTGTAGCAAAAATTTCGCTCAATTTTACCTTCTTTCGCGAAGTATGACCTTCATCGCGATATCGCTTAAGCTGACCATGAGAGAAAGACCGGGTTCCACCGCCATCTTAGGCGAGTTCGTGCCGATAAGTAGTATGTCGGTAGTCCATAAAGAGGGCCGGTGTAGGCCGCTCGAAAGAACAAGTGAACTATATTATTTTCATAAATTTGTATAATATCTTGTTGACACGTCATTAAAACCAACGAATGAACATTTCTATGAATGAACATTGTTTGACCATTTCGTCTGATTTTGCCAGAAAGTCAGCAAAATATCTCTTTCTGTTCATTGCAGTTCCTCATTTTGTGAGTACACTGAAGATTTCTTTGATGAAAAATTCCATCCTCACAAAAAGTGTAAAGAATGTCGTTTCGATTAAAAGTTTAATGTGAATGCGTTCCTTTTGACATGAGTTCTATCTTGCGTGATGTTTATTGTACTCAATAACGATGGCTGTGTATGAACATTGGCGGCTTTACGGCTGATGCCTATTAATGCCAGCCAGGGCCAGGTCTAGCGAGTGACGATTTGAATAGTGCATCATTACTCTGATAGTCACGTTTTCGAGCGGCAACAGTCATATGAATACTGTTTTCTGTCGCTTCCCTTCGAAATGGAATTTCCCAGCTATCGGAAGCTTAAATCACTGCCTCTGGTCTCTTTGGAGAAATTTCGCTCAAGTTTCTACATTTTCATACTCATATGGTAGCGTAATACGTATGTTTTTATGATATTGAAACGATAGGATCGTTAGTTTTTTTCATTTCTGTTTTCTTTCTGATCACTGGTGATCGACTTAGGTCTTCTTTTCTTCTTTCTATTTCGCATTTCTTTAGCTTTTCGTTCTCACTCATGGGAACATTGTAATATGTTCCGTCATAAATTGTTTACAAAGCTGCTCCTTCCATTGTTTTTTTTGCCACCGGAAATTCCTTTCGATGGAAATTGTACGGTAATATTACTGTGATAAGAAGTGTACCTCAAATTGTTTTTCCCATTCTCACTTTAGGAGAAATAGGTTTCGGCAGATACGGACGTTATGCTGTATTCCACCGACTTATTTTCTAGATTGTTCTTTTTTCAGAGCCGCCTCAAGCAGGGCTCTTTCGTAAGATATGCGTTCATGAAAAAGGAGAAATCCGGGACCAATGAGAAGTCATTTTGCTGAAGCAACTTCAAGGGACTCTTTCATCCCCGGCCGTGGTGCGCACCTCCGACATATGATCATTTTTGATAGCTCATTCAAGCAGCGTCATAGATCTTGTTCAAAGTTGGCGGCAACGGCACTTCTTTGTGTCTGTCAGAGGTCGTCTACGAGGTCGTTGCGACTACAATATCTTGAGAGTTACCGTCAGTTATTGTAGCGCTCTTACTATGGCTCTGGGACGTGCCACGCATACGACAAATGTTTGGAACCATCTACAGAGCTTTATGGTCATCAAGCTCAAACACATACATACTTGCACGCTGACCTAAA
>KZ345755.1:65395-76130 GCA_002352805.1 Teladorsagia circumcincta | reverse complement strand
TTCATTCCCCCTGGCTCGCAGTTGCCGTAGCTTTCTGGAGAAACTTCATCACGATGCCCCCCCCTAACTGGAATAGACCCCCATTTTCACCTAGGCACCGCTATCATAGCGCAATGTAACGTGAATATCAAATGCAGGTAGGGGCGCGCAGTGGAAAGCCGATGGCAGACTTTGCGATTTGGGCGAGTTGCTAGCGTCAGCGGTCGCGTCGCGGCCAGCGAATCGCTCGATTGGCTGGTACCGCAACGCCACCGCAGACGCTCACCACGCAGTCATCTTACTCTCAGACTTCTAATGACATTTGAAAGAGTCCACGAGATTGGAATGCCAAGCAGGATCGACCATCCGTTGCGCAATGCTCAACAGGGTGATGGGGTCCTACTTGGGGCTTCTGAAGGGGTGTATGGGGGAGGAGGACAGGGTCAACTGTCAGTTCCCACTATCCCAATGATGAAGCCGCATTCATGGTTTCCAAGAAGGGGGGGGGCGCTTTTGGGGTTGAATGGGTTGTAATAATGGGAACGGAGGTTGATGGAGGTTGTTAAAGGGGGGGTGCATTTAGACGGGGTTTCTGAGGAAAATGGTTGAAGGTTCACGAAGATAACGAGGATTAGTTTTTGGATTTGTTGTGCTCCATAATGCCAATTACTCCCCACTCCCTTCCCCCCCCCAAACTGGAGGAAAGAGTGGGCGGAGTTCGACTGGTTTCAGAACTACAGACAAAGACAAATACTGGAGAATTAGCCATGATGGTCAGGGTGGTGGTTGGAGAAGGGGAATGGGAGATCGTTTCGGTGGGGGGGGGCTTTAGGACGGATAGTAGTGGTGGTGGGCCGTATCAAGATTGAGAGGGGTGTCGCAAAATTCTTGAAAACTGCGAATGTGACGGTAGGCCCTGTGGATATTGCGAATGTGACGGTTGGCTCTGTAGGTATACCGCAAATAACACGGTTGGGCCCCAAGACTGAAAGTGATGGTGGGGGGAGGAGTGTCAAGACCCCTCTTAGAGCCAAAGGGATCGTAAATTTTTGGAATAGGAACAATGGGTGGTCTATCTAGGTGCTGAGTCGGCCTGAGAAGCACTAGATCCAGCGTTTGATCCCGGGCGGTAGATTGATAAGTGATCCGCTTGATACTGTAATACTTGCTAAAGGCACATTCCATGTTCGGGCTGTACTCTAAAATGATACCTTTTACGAGTAGAAGGGTAGAGCTGTTTGCATAGGTAGAATTCCCGGGTGCGATTCCCACAGCTCATGAGGGTACTATGAGGTAGCTAGTCTTGTCACTTGTGCCAAAATCGGCTGCACTTGTTATTCGCAACGCAACGGTCCACTTAACAGGGGGTCTGCGTCTCTCTTGCCCCCATGCTCTCTTGTCGACCTCTTCTCCTGAGCGAACACTGTCTGTTTTTGTAACGCTGTTCCTTTTGACGGAATTGTTCATCCCGAGGTTTCCGGGGTTTCTTGCACGTTTTCTTCGTCGATGGTCGTCCTCTCGCATCTATGGAAGAAGAGACGTCACCTGTTTGATGGTGAAATATGTCTTTAAGTCCCTCCGAGAATGTTCCAACAAAATGAATTAGGTGTTCGCAAGGCACAGGCTGAAACGGATATTGTGCGCAATGAAGCGGAAAGGTGAGTTGGTCGTTAGATAGTTGTGTTAACGCCTCATCGGCTACGATTGCTTTCATTTCGCTTCAACGCCCATTCACCTTGAAGTTTCTATCGACCACATACTATTTTAAGCAGAACTATGGTCATTTTGAAAATGACGTAACTTTGAAGTCAGCCTTAGTTTGAGTGTAATAAGATACCAATGATCAGAGCATGCTACTTACGATTAGGAGAATCACCTGCACCACAGTTTCAGAGCTAGAACAAGATCCCTCCCAAGTCATTTGAGTTCTGGGTGTCTCCGTGGCGTATTCAGGACGACGAAAAGGGTGGGCCTACTCGTTGTTCGGTATCACCTTTTGTTCCATTGTTCATAGAAATTCTCAAGCAGACGCTAGTAACGTCTCCATCGGAGTAAAGCTTCCGTTTCCACAAATTTGACAATCCCCCTTCCAGTGAGGCTCTCAGTACTAAACAGCACCGCCACCATAAGCCTTAGATGCCCCCCCCCACCAATACGGCCCCCTTCTCCACCCCGACCACCATTGCGAGCTTCTTTCATGAAGTTATCGTCAAAATCGTCAAAAACCGTCGAGCGCGGCCTCCTCCCTCGCATTACGACCCCTCACCTTGCACAATACGCCCGCCTTTATCCAACCTTCCACCTTCACCTATCCAAAAACTCAAATACGACCTTCCCCCTTGACCGAAGATTACACGTGGCCTCCGTTTGTCCCTGCGCGTGACAGAGTGTTTCAGTGGATCCTTCTCACTCCAACGACACGTGGAAATCCCGTTCGCAGAAATAAGCCCGCGAAATCGATTCCATGATATGGAGTGGATTGGAGTAAGTAGTGCTACTTCGAATTTTTCCTTTACACTTCCTTAGGTCGGAGGAAGAGGGGGGATATCGTTTTGTTATCGGTTGAAGTGGTACGTGAATTTGAATTCCTCAACCGTGCTTTTATGACGAATCTGACCATCGAGCCGGCAGTCGTCCTGGTGTTCGTTTGACGTCTCGGGGATCCAGTTGGTACCGTTTTGAGTCCATTGCACATCACAAAATCGCATGACGGCTCCGATGTGATTTTTTGATGACCAGAGTGGTTACCGGATTTCTCGATACCGGTTACGTGACGTCTGATAACCATAAGTTGTGACAAAATTTCGATAAGCTCCAGCAACTGATTTATTCGAAAGGGACGGCAGAAAAAACGAGTCGTGAGATGTCTGGCCCACGATTGATCCTTTCACAAGAACGGCAGCGTCGCTGATCCTCGACCACGGAGTTCGGGAAATCCGAACCCCTCTCTCTGCTTGCGTTTCTACGGAGATTCCCAGAAGCATCCTCTTGGCAGCGCGTCAGATAATGATGAACGCATGCTCGTCCTGCCTGCGCAGAGTTCAGGTTTCCGAGGCGTATGTCCAAGCAGGATAGACTGCAAAATCGAAGAGGTGGGCCTGGAGCCAGACATTCTTTGTCTTATTTTCTATACCCTCGATTTCTTCAGCTGACTTCTCCACATTCAGAACTGAATTAATCACACTCTGCCCAATCCAAACTATATGCTTCCCACTAGGAAATGAAGTACACATTAAAGTCTATTGAGTACCTTATATTGGCGTCCCACATGGGCGACTATAGAAGAATCTGCGACTAAAATATGGTGCAAGGCTCGAACTGAACGAGTTTCTCGCCAGATGGTGGACCATTACGACGTTGTCTGAAAGGTTGGTCGGCAGTGTCTTGTACAGTTGGAGCTACAGTCTCTAGGGGCTGTCCACCAGTCGGCCAAATGAGGAAGTCAAGTAGTAGCTTTAGGCCGAGGCAATTTCTGTGTGCCACCCGAGCTCACGGCAATGTTTTAAAGACGGTAAGGGAGAACAGGCTTCGCTCTGTCCCTGGGAGACATTCAGGTAATGTTTTGCCGTATAACTCCCATCAACGGTGGCAGCCTGTGCGACGAACTTTTTGCTGATGTGTGCCATGAGCAAGGAGCCTTTTTTGTCCTCTCCCTCCCTGTAGTCGGGCTTGGGGTTGCTAATGTTAGCGCAGAAAGATCTAGCATGGTGGTGACATTGCCTTGCTAAACATCGTATATTTACCGATGGATCATTGAAGAAATGTAATCAAATGTTTGTTCATTCCTGATTACATCTCGAATGCGCGGCGCATCGCACAGCGGCTGATCGATACAATCGTGCAGCTTAACTGGTTTGAAGCTTCTTTGGGGTATAATATTTTCAAAAACGGCAACAATACGTAGCAAGAAGAAGTATATAAATCATTCGACGTTGATCAATCCCTTTTTAAAATGCGCCTCGCATTCTACTTCTTTTCAAAATCTTTGACCTCGGAATGCGGCTTGGCACATACACATACTGTAATCAAACGAAGGTAGGGGAGGGGGCATGTCGATGTGCAGGTGCATGTGTCTGCCCTAAAAGACAGCATCGTACCTGTTTACCCTAGCTCGACTCCGTAATGATGGAACGCTTGGTTGCCCTGGGCCAGATTCGACCTCGGATTTCTCTTCCGTATCGTGATTACCGCAACTTACGTCTGCACCACCTACATAACTAACCGAAGTTACGCTTACGACCGTACCTAGGTGAGCAATCGCCCTCCTGTCCATCATAGCAAGTCAAATATGAGACCATTCTCAAGTCTAAACAGAAAACATGGGAACTTCCTAAAGGCTATTTTAAGGGTAAACCTTATTAAGATAGAGGCGTCCGTCTGGAGCGAAAGTTTTGTTCACAACCCAGCATTCCTATGAAACTTATCAAGGTAATCTGTTCTGTCTTGGTTTCTCATTTTAATTATTTCGCATGGTAATGGCGGCATTTTGCCGAGCTCAACCTCATGACTCCAAACTAATGGTGAGAGGTGAACTGCTGAGTCAAGCAAACTTGTATTGTCTCCATTACCCTCATTTTGCCAGTTTTATCGTCAAGCTAATATCAGTGCGTCCTGCCGACGGGAAAGCTCTTTCAGTAATTGGCAAGCCATTCAGCCGGGTGAGGTGAACGATTTCCTTCAGTGTGTAGGATAGCCTTCTAGGAGCTACTCATAGATATGGCACTCTCTTGTTGGGATCGCCCCACAAAGCTCTGAGGCCCCGCAGAGATAGCTTCAGCAGCTTCATTTTTACCGCCCACAGCAGGCTGTTGTCTGGCGCTCTCTCGTCCATTGCGCTTTCTCGCCTAATACTCTCCTTTCCACGCCAAATCTCTTTATGCCTCAGCACAGCCGCACAGCCGAAGATGAGCAAATTCTTAACCATAGCACTTTCAAGTGGCTCATTTCGCACCAACACCTTCGTTTCGCATTCGAGAACCACCCACACCAGCCTGGTCCTGGGCCATGCTTCTGATCTTGACTATCTTCTTGTCGCTGATTTTCTCTCTTTTTTTTCTATTTATTTTGCTTAACTAGTTGGAAATTGCCTGGTTCTAACTACTTCCCTAGCTGCATAACTGGAGCGCATCAAAGTAAACAAACAGTATGAATTGGTGTTCCTCGTTCTCCTCCTCTACTTTCTTTTCTCTTCAGAATGAAAGAAGACTGGTCGGTTTAATTTGATTATCTGCTTTGTCTTTCCGTAAATATTGCGCCAGAAAATCTTTTATTGCATTTTTCTGCGCTAAACTCGGTAGAGTCAAACAATTCGGGTAGGCCATTAGGGATATGTTGAAAATAACGGCGTTAAATGAAAATTCGAATCTGTGACACATCAACCGGCTCCATGCCTCCTAGAGGGTTCAACATTCTAGATCCACCACTTGAAAAATCATCTACAAAAACTGTGTTGACCAAAACGAGATCTGATCCGGGACATGACGACGTGCCATACGGGTAATAGCAGCGCTTTTACCAACTCTCTCACTTTTAAGATAAAAAAAACCAAAACGGAGTAGTTCTCCCACTGGTGTGTGTTTCTGCTTATTGTTGAAAGATACTTAACCTCCCCTTCAATAAACGAGAAAGTCGTCGGTGCAGACATCACATTACAATTGACGACAACCGCAAAATAGCAGCGGTTGACAACGCCACTTTCTCGCGGCTGTCGTCAGTTTCGGTGTATGGTGGGCGCCCGACACTTTCTGGTTGTTTGAAGACGAGGGTACATCTTACTTTACCGCATACTCTTTAGCGATAACTTTTGTGGGTCTCATCTAGTAAGGAGGAAGGTAAGGCGGGGCAAGGGGGCGGGTGTGGTAGGACCCATCATATCATTTGATTAATCCACTTATTTGCATGGGAAGGAAGTTCTGGGGTGAGAGTGTGGGAGTGGAAACGAAACAGATTCCGCAGTCCGGAATTATCCCCTCTGACACGATTGCAATAATTTTTCTGTAGGCAGCAACTGTGGCACCTCACGCTCCCTTCCCTGGGGGAGCACAGTTGTTCCAGCAAGGGCATTTTTCTGGACCGCTCTGCTAACTCGTCGAAGAACTGGACGAGTTTACCAGGACTCATTATGAGCTAATTTTGCTAAATCATCTGAGCGTGTACAGGTAATGGAAGAAGATGCGGAAGCATTTTCGAGTTCTTCAGCTCGCTCATTGAAATCGGATAACATCAGCTTACTCGCCGCTTCTCCCTGCTCGTTTCAGTATCAGCGTGAGTATTATGGGAGGAGCTTGAGTGATGGGCGTGGCTTGTGTAGCACAGCGAGGACCTGCGGCTAAAAGAACTGGATTTTGGTGACGATGGCTCTCTTTTTCAAGTGAATTCAGGATACTGTAGAAAGGACCTGGGATATTTTTCGTAGTGAGCCACGCCTCCATTACTGCTTATCTCTGATTCTTTTTCCTCGAATGAGTTTTTCTCCACCTTCCTTAAAGACGATCTCCTACCCTGTGGATATCCCTCTTCGTGGTTCACTGAAATGTCGTTCTGGTCCTAAAATAGCTCGAATCTCTTCTCGGGTAAGTGAATTTGTTCTTTTGGTCTCCCCATGCGGCTAAAGATGCTCGCTCAGCGGGAATGATTCCTTTAGCGGTCGACGATCTCGGCTTGCTATGGGCTGCCGTCTTCGAATGTTCAATAGAATAGGCTTTTTTGATGTCGAGATCTCATTTCGCTGATGTGTGTCGTCCTCGTTTGCATCAGTCAAATCGTCACGTCAGCTTCTCCTCTTTTTTCTGCACGTCTTTTTCTCCTCTCTTTCTCCTAATAAGGGCTCCTAGGATACCTTTTCATGAGTAGCGAATTCCAGCGATTTTAGCACTACGGACCAGGTTCAGCCGTCAAATTCGGGATAATACGGGAGATCCCCCACCCCTTAAAAACCAGTCGGGATAGGGCCCATTCAAGTAATCCATTGGTTAGGTAGAACGAGCTGTCTGCTAACGTCACCGACACGCCATTGGCATCGCTCTAAAGGGCGCGACTAGGGCGCCAGGGTTTTACCAACCTCCCTTTTGCCCCGTCCCCGATTAACAGCGCTGCCTGGGGCTGGGTGCAGCAAGCCCCAACTAGGGGATAGGTCCCCTCACCCGCGCCGGGGACAAATTCCCAAGCTCGGGAACAAACACCCAACCTCGGAAACAAACCGCAAGCTCGGGGACAAGTCCCCATTTTCGTCACAGGACCCATCATTTTTTGATGGTTCCCACGACGCAATCATGCGAAACGGTTGCAGCCGTCGAGCTCTTAGCCGAGACTAGAGGGATTTGTCCCTTGCCCGCAGAGACGCAGAGGGTCGATAGGGGACCCGTCTCCTAGTTGGGTAAGCGCACCCATCCCCTAGTTGGGTGAGAGAACCCGTACCCTAGTTGGGGCTTGCTGCACCCGGCTTCTGAGCAGCGGCTTACCTGTGCTCTCGTGTACGGCGTGCTCTCTCGCGTTCTCTGTCTTCTCTTCGCCCTCTCAATCTCCGTCGTGTCACTGCCAATCTTACAGAAAGTTTAGGCCGTCAATTTTAGTGATTTGGTGGTTTCTTTGGCTTTCTTTCTTTCACTGCCAGCCCACTCTGTACCTGCGAACTTCTGAACTTCTTCTGTACTTCTTACGAACTAATTTTATTCTGAGACTCGCTTCTGAGGCGGTTCCTTATACGACCCCTTCCCCCCCTTCCTCTCTCTGACAGTTTGACGATATAGCCCTGAACCAGCTACCAGTGGCGCACTCCCTCTAAACTGCCATAACTTAAACTAACTACTTTTTCACATGCCATCACTACGGTCAACTCAAAAAATCCGCATATGACCCCCTTTCAAAAATCATAGTAATACATCCTTTTTTCGAGAACTAACTAACAGACAGTTGACCTTGCTGAGAACCGGCTTGAATGGAAATCCGCGTTCAGAGGTGAAATCTTAGCTTATGGCTATCAAATCAGCCCTTTTCCAAAAATGACTCCATAATAGGGAGATATCGGGTGGACAATTTTTTTCATAGTGTTGTCTCTCGGTCGGTAAGATGTGCAAGAAGCTGGTGATGCTATCATACAGAACAGCGTTACCCCATATATGCATAACTATGCCTTATCGTCCGGTCTCATACAACCCAATTTTTTCACCGCGAATATGTTTGAAGACGAGGAAATGCGAATGATCGTTGCGATGGGGTCCTCCCCCAACTAGAGGGCCCTTCACAGTCCACAGGCCTGTGAGTGATCCTCTGTGACCGATGGATTGTGAAGGGCCGTTACTGGCTGACAGATTCGGTGAAAAAAGTGGGAACCAATGTTAGATGATCCTCATTCACTGCGGAATGCTTCCACATGGTAACCCGATGACAAGCGAGGTAATTGTTCCCACGTGGGAGAAATTGACTAAATCGGTCGGCGTGGCCGCCAAGGACAGAACGAAGTCTACCTGCTCATAGTCGGAGTCACCGAATCGTCAAAATCTTCAAGCTTCGCTCGAAGGTGCTCTCTTATCTCCAGTACCCTTTGGCGTGGATGACTAGGAGCTTCACCCCATCTCTCTTTGTATCCCGAATTCGTGTCTCGTCCGCGAAAAGTATGACGATGAGCAGGCCGTCAAATGTGACATCGACGTCTTCGTTGCCTTGAGCCTGCCTCGCTCCGCACCAGTGGCATCCAAGAGTTGCCTACGGGTTCAAAAAAAAATTTCTCAACTACGATGACCAATATTTATCCAATAAGGCAGTGATGGCGATGGTTAGGAGGCGTTGCGGATTCGATGACGTCATTAAACACCATTGGGTGGGGGGGGGGGAGAGTTGAGAGGCGATCCCAACCACGCCACACTGAGATGTCGGTCAGACTCCACGATTGTGAGACGTCATCAAGACCGCACCGTCCTTCGGCCATCGCGACCACTGCCTTTAAAGGCAGTTTTCGTAAAAAAGGAAAAATCGAAATTTGAAATGAAAGCGGTGGACGTATACTGCGGGGAAGGACCTCACCATGTGTCAGGTCTCAACGATCAAAGCCACCAGCAGAACGCGCCTCGTCTTTAAGGGACCTGCTCTTTTTTACAGTAAAATCCTATTCTTGATACTTGATATTATCGATTATTCTTGATATATTCTACATAGCGTATTACTGTTATATTCTTGATATTCTTGGTGGAAGGCGATACGGCAATTAGAGTCCTTCGACCTCCAAGTTACCGTGTCACCTTCTTTTAAACATTGGGCGTTTTGGGCGCTACTTGGTCGTCGAGGCTAAGTTTGGCCACGAATGGTCCGAACGATAGTCAGTTCAGCTGTATTTATTAGTTATAACTGTCGAGGAAAAAGGGCGTGATTTAGATTCATGGCGGCAATCGAATCATGAACCATTACACACGTGCAATTGCCTCTGCTAGTCGGGTAATTCGATATATCCCCGCTCAACGGCTTTTTTGTTTGGCAATAAAAGTATTACCAGTAGACTGGTAGGTAATAAGGTGTTGGCATTTGAATCATAACTTTTTCCTTCCAAATAATGATTAATTACCATATCTGGGTTTAACGGCAGAGTTTATCCTTAAAGGCAGAGTTTACGATGAAATGACAGCCTTTTAGAAATCAAGCTAGAGGTGATCATTGGAGCAGAGATGAATAAAAACTCATGAAAATGGTCCGATCCGAAAATTGAGACCCCTTATTTGTTCGTTGATTTCCGATTTTGATTCAAGAGGCTCTCATCGGTGCTGCTCTCGTCAATGCGAACGCTCTCTGTACTGGCTAGAGTTAGACGGCGAGGGAGTGGGAGAGCAGCGGGGCGGGTATAGCTCTGTTAGGCCGCTTAGGCATATCTTCCGCTGCAAAACGCGCATCGTCCCGCACTTAAGGGGGCCGCCTGTTTTTCAGCTAGATGTATTCCCTTTCTTCGGATTTCGATCTTATTGTAGAATCCTCCTTTAAGGCTTCATGGCAGGGTTTGTCCTCTGAGTGAACCATACTGAAATGATGTTGACGTCTTGAATTTTTGTAGAATTTTTCGAAAGTAGAATGTAAGCTGCAAAAAATGGATACGCCGTGCATTTAAGTAACGATTAGGATTTCTGAAACATTTGGATGCCATTTCCCACCATTTCGAGGGTTGAAACTTTTACTTACATACTCGAAATAGTTGCTGAAGTTACTGATATCATTCTTCTGCCAACAGCTCACCTCAGTTGATCGCGGGTGGCATCAAAGAGGCATTCGGCGTCGATTAATCCCTTTTAGAATGCGCCACGTGATCTACTTTCCTTAGGAATCGTAGTGGCGATTTAGCCCAAGCGCTAATTTTCTAGGCCGGCCACTGGGCATGGTCAGCGTTTGTATCCTGCCAGACAAGTTGGTATCTGTTGACCGCCCTTAAAAGGAATTAAAGCTTGGTTGTTCTGAACGACGTACGATCTAGGATTTGATCCCAGGTCCGGCACGCGGTAAGCAGTGCCACATGCCACTACACCAGATCACTTTCGCCTACAAACCTATCATGCGCCTTCAAAAAACGGCACGGGAAGCAAATCCGATCTGATGAAATCGCTATGGGTGCATAATATCAGCTTCATCTTTGATTCGTCTAATAATTGCTAGCACAATGTGGCTGCTCTGGGAGATGGAAGTGGCTGGCCATAAACAAGCCGCCAGCGCGCATCGCGACTGCTCGCGTCTATTCACGCTTCGCTCCAATTCGTTTTTTTTTTTTATCGAAAGATGTTGT
>KZ345754.1:26004-38709 GCA_002352805.1 Teladorsagia circumcincta | reverse complement strand
GAAATTTGAAAAATATTGAAAATTAACTGAATTACAACTATTTGAAGATAAGCAGTCCGCCTCGGCCTTTCCGCGCTGCTTCGAGGGGAGAGATTGCGCGCGAAAATGCAAACTCACGCTCCAGTGCTAAATTCGGTTGCTCGCGGAAATGCTCCTCAAGAGTAGTAGCTGAATTGTGATATGCTTCGGGTCGGGTGTGGGGGGGGTCGTACCGAGGCCCTTCAGAAGGGGGGGGGGGTCGTAAAATTTTGGAAAATTGTCCAACGTGACGGTAGACCCTGCTCATGACCACATGTCGCGAGAGCGCCACAGGGCTATAAAGTAACCTACAAAGGAAGGATGGTAGGTCGAAGGGGCCGTTCAAAATGAGATGTATACCATTCGATGCGTCTTTTAACGCTGATCTCAAACCTTCCTTTGAAATCTGCTGAACGGTTCTGTGAACGGAGTTATGAAGCAAAACTGCGCAATGGCGGCGGGTGGGACTCGCAGCCAAAACATCGTAAGATCGGTCCCTCACTGTGTTTACTGTTCTCCATTCTTCAGGAAAAGAGGTAAACGGCTTTCCCTAGCCCATTCAACTGGATTCCTGAAGAAAGCAACACAGAAATATCATGAGGGACCGATCCTTCGTCAATTTTGCTGTGAGTCCCGACCACAATCGTTGCGCTGTTTTGCTTCATAACTCCGTTCATAGAATCGTTCAGCAGATGTGGAAGGTAGATTTGGAATCAGCGTTCAAAGACGCACCAAGTGGTGTAATTTCATTTCAAACGGCCACTTCGACCTACCATCCTTCCCTTGTTAGCTCGTGCTTCTTCTCACCCTCCATAGCAGCTTGATCTATAAGAAAAGACCACCACTTGCATCGTATTGCTTCTGAAGCAGAACAGCTCCATGTTTCGAATAGCTTGGAATCAGGGTCAACCAAGCGTTGCGCATTTTCAAAAATTTACGACCCACTTCCTTCAGAGGGTCTCAACACAACACCCACCTCACCATCAACCATGAAGCTTCCCCTATAATAATTCTTCCCCCCCCCCCGACAGTCACTCTGAGCCCGTGACTTTCTATAGCACTTGGATCTGAGATCGCTCGAAACAACAACTTCACTCACTTTTTCCATAGAAACGACCGTTGAGGGGGTTGGAGGGAGGGAGGGTGCTAGATATATTTGAAGAAACCGAAATGGAATCCTCCTATTCTTCCCTCTTCCTCCATTTACGAAGTTTTCCTCAAAAATTATCACAAAACCCGTCAAACACGAACACTACAATTTCCATATGCCCCTTATTCGACCTTTTTACTTCCACCAACCCAAAATACAACTCCCCTTCAAAAAAGCCAATTACGACCCCCTCACTAAGATCTGCGCAACGCATAGTTGACTAGGCCTGGAACAAACCTATGACAAAGCGTGCGCCGATGACTACACTGTGGAGAACCATCCGCTTACATGCTGTTGGATGGAGGACAGTTGTGGTAATTGTTGAACTGTCAGAGCTTGACTAGAAGAAAATTTTCAAATGAATACCGGCGTCAGATCCGCAATTACTTATGATCAAACCTAAAATTTCGTATCGGTCTCCATCTCGGTCACCTTAACAACGCTCCTGACTCACTGGAGTCGGTGTATCCGCTCATCTCATGGATTTTATCAGTTCACGTACTGCCCTTCACAGACCTTATAGCCCTACAGTTTTCTTCATTTACCTAAAGGATGACTCGTCATGAACCAGGAACTCCAGGCGTCTAGCCGATGCTGTGGCGCCTTCACGACGAAAGTGCGCTAGTTTCTGGGCAGAACTTCGAAAGCAGTCCGCCACCAAACCGATCCGCTCATTAGACGGTGACTTAGACGACCTGCCTTGCCAACAGCGGCACAACTGGAGCAACTCGATTGAAGCACGGTTCTACGTGGTGCTGCCCGTTCGAAAATCAACGGCCACACAAGGGCGTCCCATTTTGCGTTCTCTTGACAAATTTTTTTTTCGCCGGTGACTTACCCCCTGAGCACTCCCACGTCCCCTGTAAACCCTTCCAGAACCTGTTGTAATCACTGCCTACAAGGTGCGGATCACATTTAGCGAAGCGGATCGTAATTTTTCGAAATGTGGGAAGAAATTTTTCTGAGTAGACGGATACTTTTTGTAAAATTTGGAGACCTGTCAAAAAGAAAATTTGGAACAATTTCTGTATTTTGCCGTTTCAACAGTGATGGTACGTTGAATAGCGGTGCTATGTCGGAAATCGGTCAAAGATCGCGGTTGTTCTAGTAACATGACAGGTAGCTGAAAGCAGGAGTGGACAGCGTACAATGCCAAAGACGAGTTTTGTTTTATTCGAATAGTGAGAGGGCGTGAAAGCAAAAAGCTCTACCTCAAAGGCATTGTGCACGGTCAAAACCATTATTCATGAAGACCGTATGGCTCTATCCTCCCAGTGGCTCGGTGACTCCATAATAAGAGCAAAGATTAGAAAATTAGGCTTATTTTGGTAAAAAAAAATGTTGTAATATTTCATTGGAGCATCCTAACCTATACGCTCAAAAGTTGAAAGGTGAAATTCGCTGACCCCAGAATCGCACCTTGGACCTTGAATTCCGTATTACGGTCACATGTGGTAGCACTCACCACGCCCCTCGTTTCATGGACCCATGAACCATGAGGTGTCTGAGAAGAGCATAAAATGCTGTTTCGGGTTGTTTCTTTTTGCAACCTGATTATACATGCATGAAATGAAACTAACCAAAGCGTCCATCATCTAGTGCACAGGTTACTGTTTTTTTAAATCTTATCAGGCACGTCTGGTAACCATCGAATGGAAGGAATGAGTAGCTTGAAGGGCCTGGATGTGAAGGATTAAGAATTCAATCGCTAAACCATGCGCGTGGTAGGCTGCGCTGTTTTCCACTGCATGCTTTCGTCGTGCAACTTCGACTTCAATAACACAACTATCGAGAATCGTTTTTCCGATTTACGCTTACGTTGTGAGTTATTTGGCAACCACAGTACGTCTGTAAGCAACTCAATGGCGTTCCGCTGACATGATAGGTACTAGAGAACAGTGCTCCAGATTTCTTGTCGCAGATACAAAATCTGAATACGGCGAACTAAGCCAACGTTCATTCTAAAACCTCTACGACGTCTGCAATGCAGTTCGCGCATTTCGTACTCTTTCGATTCGCTTGATCGTCTCCCATGTGGAGAACATCATGACCTCGATGTTTTCACACCCTATTAAGGTCACTTTTCATCTAAGCGCGGGACATCCCTAATATGGTGAGAAAAAACCTGCGTACCACTCTGGTAACCAACCACTCGACTACCCTAATTTACGGTATACAATCCGCCGCGTGTGCAACCGCTGGCTTGTTCACCAGAAATTTTACTGATAAATGGATTTTGCTTTCTCCACTCTTTCCTTGATCCTCACACTTTTCCTTTTTTAGATGATTTTGCCGAAGAAGAAAAAAATTCTCCTCTAAACGTTGCGCAAAAGTAAACACTATTTTTTCCATCGATGAATTCCAAAATAGTTCGTGTATTTACTGAACAGCTAAAATCGTAGCGATTGCTTCAGCTTGCCGTAACACTAAGAATGGAGAAAGCTATGCTTGTTTTCAATTGCTCGGATTATATGTATTAGGTAGTCTCATAAATAGTGTCGTTTTTTTAAAGCCAATTTTTCTTCGAAAGCTCCATTCTTTTATAAATCCCTATATAGGGTTCGATAGGAAATTATCTGCTCTAGAAGGTGGTTTAAGCGGCTTTCGAAAATATTGTACTTTTTTCGAATTACAAGCATGCAAAAAGGGAGCTCTGATCGACGAAATTATGCCAAACGACAGCTGGCCCTAACCCAACTCTCCCGTAGAGGAAATCAATCAAGAGTATACCATCTACTTACTCAGTCTTTTAGAGCAGATAATTTCCTATCGAATAGTATATAGAACATTATAAAATAATGGAGATAAAGAAGAAAAACTTTTGTCTGAAAAAAGCGACACTATTTATGAGACAACCTGGTGGTTTTACCAGGTTGGCTGTGCATGCATTCGCGTGCATCACACGGTACTGCGATGGTATTAAAATAGGGTGATCAATGCCTTTGTGACACTTCTTGGCAAAGATAGCCCACCCCGCGCTCCACACACCAATATGTAGCACTCGGGAATCCCTCAAAAGGCCCATCGCGAAGGAAGAGGCGCAGACATCGCGAAGGTAGAGACGCAGACGCGGCAAAGGACGAGTCGCAGCGCGTGCTGTGCGATATTAGACGTAGTATGGCACACTCTAGTTAAACTGACGCCTAACCGCTACAGTATGTGCTGCGACCCGTCCTTTGCCGCGTCTGCGTCTTTTCCTTCGCCACGCAATGGGCCTCTTGGGACACCCGTAGCATTTTTTCTGATCTTCGGGACATCTTAGGACCGAGTTATAATGTTTCGTCGACAACTCCGACACATTGCTGCATGCTCCTCCTACCTGAGCTGTTGACCTCCTTTCCTTCGCCGAACATTACTCACTTTTTTCCCTCTCTTCAGGACTTCTTGGAACCGAACCATAAGTTTGACGCAAACTCCGCCCAATTGGTGCACGCCCCCACCCATCTGAAGTTGTTGACCTCCTTTTCGTTGTCACGTTCTATGCGCTTTTTGCCCGGTCTCCAGGACTTCTTGGAACGAGCTATAATATTTCGTCGATACCTGCGCCGCATTGGTTCATGCTCCGCCTACCTAAGCTGTTGACCTCAATCCTTCGCCTACCTCTTTTCACTATTTTTTCAAATCGTGTCGAGGACGTGGTTGCAGAAGTACGACCCCCGAAAATCGAGGTCATGGCACGACCCTTCTAATGTTGATTCTCTTCCAGGGAAGGAGTATGGTGGTAGTGTCTTTAGTATCGTGCCGAGTCTGTCACATGCGAGACTCGAATCAATTCCCGGCCAAGGAGAATTTCTTGCAATCTCACAAAGAGTTATCCATGCCAATGCGAATGTTTGAGGAGTTCATGGAAGAGCATCACAACAGCCTGTATCGACCAACGGCCGACTCCGCGATAGCTGCTGCGCGGTTTGTCGCTGGGTCAGATTTGCTGATTCACCGCTCAAAACCACCGGAATGTACACCCTCTATGAGAAGGTTCCATTCCCTAACTTTCGAAAATTTTGAATAGCACTCGGTCGGGTTAAATAGAGCTAGGCCCGCTAGTGCCAGGCAGCATTGAAATTGCTCTGGAAGCCTTCCATGCAAAGAGATAAGGTCACCCAAATTTCGTCGAGTCAGCGTCGAGGACGGTGAAATTTTCGTGCAATTTTTGCCACTCAAAAGGCAATATCTCTTTAATTTCTTGAGCGCTGAAAAACAAGTGAGGGCAGTTTCGGAAAGCGGAATTATTACGCTTTCCAATAGTTTATTTAGCTTCTTTCCTGGCCTCTTTTTTGAGGATATATTTGCGTCGAGGTCGTATCGAGGTCGATCGCTAACTACTCAAAAAGGCGCTTCCTTCTTCACCGTTGCAGAATATTTCGTAGGCAACACTCGAATGTATCTAGTATACAACCCTTCATCGTAGGCGACATGAAAAGGGACAATCGACATCGCCCGCTTTCGTCTCGGTACACGCCATGCATCCGACCATCACTCAAAGCGGTACGCTCCATTGAAAGGTGTTATATGATGATGACCTATTGACAGAACCTGTAATGTGGTAAGCCATCTCGTGCCTCCTATATCGCTAGATATAGACATTGCGCTAGACATTGCATTCTTACTTCAACGCTTCCAAAACGGGCTGAAAAGGTTGAAACCATTGTCGTTTCTGCTCCCTTCACCATTGTCGTTTCTGCTCCCTTACAACAGTATCACTGTCAGCGAGGTATTAGGAGCAAGCAGAAAGAATATTTTATATAATGTTTTCCCGCACATCCTCGTTGTCTGCTGCAACACACGCTCTTCCTCCTATCTGCACCACGATGCCGCCGACGCCCACAGAAACGACCCACTATGACTCACCTTGACAAGTACGACCCCCCTGTCGAGGATTTCCTCGACCCTTATTCCCCTGTCTCGGGGCAAGAAAATCCCAAAAGGACAAAGTGTTTCTGTTTTTCCTGGTGGTAGATGTAACCCTGGGACATGCACCTTTTCCATCAGAAGTGGTACCGCGTTTACCGAAGCGTCGAATGGTTGTCCATACGAGGTTTTTTGCTATGTTGAATTGCCCCTAGAATTAGCTCGCCAGAACCGCATGTTCATGCAATTTAACGATTTACATACAGTGATGTGATGGTTTCACTTTTTATTGAAAACAGCATTATTCTTAGTTTCAATACAAAGAAGACGTTGTACCCTGTCGAATCAAGCACAGAAACATAGAATAAATGGACACACTTGGAAAGTACATCTCTACGTAAGTTTGTCAAATCAGGCTCACCTCGCTCTCGCTATATTTGCATTTTCGAGTAGGCATAACGTTCCATTCTACAAATGAGTGCCAGAAATTGATCACAATTTTCATTTTAATTTTTTTGCAATTCAAAATCCGGCCAGAATAGCGATAAGTGGTCCCTCCTGAAGATACTGATGTTTTGTTTGATTTTGAACTTCTGTAGGGTAGCGGCGACCGTTGGCCGGATTCACATATAGTGGCTAGACTTCTGCAGGCTCTCAGGCAGGCGAACGCGACTCCGCCGAAACGTTAGCCGATAAAGATTTTTTGTCGACCACGTGTTGTGTTCAGTAGGAGAAAGTTAAAACAATTATTTGGAATGGACCACGCATTAAAGTTTCATTCCAAATCGGAGCTACATTTTCACATTTTGGCTGCAGCTCCGAGCATGGCCAAAACTGCCCAGACCAGGTTGTAGGGGCCAGTTGTGGCCAGAATCCTGCCTCGACGTTGATCTAAAATGTATTTTATCGATTTGCAAAACGATTCTCTAGAAGCTGAGCAAAAGGAGCAGACAATGGCCTGAAAGAAATTACGAGTTGATTATCAAAGGCGAGTGTCTGTTTCAGATTCGGTCCGAAAAAAATTGGTTTTGATCTACTCAAATCATGTACTTGGTAAACAGCTTCACTTTCCATCACACCACCCCTGCCTCATGTTTTGCTCTCCTGAGGAAGGAGGGCCCTCGAACCTTGCCCAGATCCATCCGGTAGAATTTCCCATTCTGTCGCGAACCTAGTGTTCTCATTGTACAGGTAGGTGAAAATGTAAAGCGTGAATTTATTGGAATGCTTGTGGTAGCCAGGATGAGTTCATCGATCCGACCATGTGGTAATCAGAGGACGTTATGTTCGATGACTACGTACACTGGTAGTGGAACTATTTCAATTCTAGTCTTGAAAGAGTTTTTTTCTTAGTTCCTACAAATTGCGGATGAGCGCCGAACCGGTCAACTGAGAGGGACAATTCGTGAGGCTGGCCTCTTCTTTTTTGAATCTTTTCACAGCACGTGAACGCTTTAACTTCGTTTCCTTCAGCGTCAAAAGTTTCCATTTCCAGACACAGTATTTTTCGTGTAATGTTAGTTCGGTGAGAGTCGTCCGAAAGGCCTGAAAAGAGCCATTCAGCACAAATCGGCGGCCAAATGATCGGCCATTCGAGAATCGTTTGAGTGGTAGCCAATGTTTAGCGCGCTTTTTCTCATCCTGTTTGTCTAGTCGGAAAGCGCCCAGCGTCGAGGTCTTTCACGGCTCAACCACCACCATTTGACCGTGTCCAAGCATCGTCTAACACGATCGCAGTTGTTTTCCCTCGTTTCTCACGAGGTATTTCTATTTGAATACTACTTTTCCGTTCCTCGCCAAACCCGGAGCGCCCGTGGAATGGCGGTTTTGAGAACAAAGCGAAGCGCTTACGAGTGGTGACTGAATGTTTGCTTGAGTGGGTGCTTCATAGTTTTTCCGCTGCCTGCATCCTGCACAGAGAACTAGACCGTGCGGCGAAAAGCGATGCCCTTTTGGTCTGACGCGGTCACCACATCTCCTACAGGAAAGCCTGACTTCGTGGAGTGGAAGGAATACTCAGTCACTAATTTATTATCTAATTGTTAGTGGAACAGTTACAAACATTTCAACCTTTTTGACTTTATACCTTTTACACTTTTTCAATTTACATTTAATTCATTTAGTTAATGTACAATTCATTTCATTGCATACTCCTCTGCATGATAATCAAAGGTTTATTCGTCTTCACCCTGTGTCTTTATCTCGTGAATCCCAACTCACTGATGAGCTCCGGGGGTTGACGAAATAATAAGGTTCGTCTGAGGAAGGAGCGAAACGAACCGTAACAATTATTTTGTTGATAATGGTTTTTCTTTCTCAATTCGGCTAATGTTGTTTTGCCCCCTTTATTGTTACATCATCACGTATTGGGTTGAAGCATAATTTCGTAAGCGTTATTTTTGAGCCTATAAATTTCATGAATACAAGTATAACTCAGGAAACGACACATGCCATTCAAAAGTACTCCTTCCGCCCTTCGCTTCAACCGACCCCCAATTTTACATCATGTTTACGTCGTACAAATACCTCATTTGTAATTTTTTCAATATTGTAAGCGTACTCAGATATGATGCTCAGAAGTTAGAACATTCTGACGGCAGAAAATCTTCATAAAGAAAAAAACTGCCAAAAGAGCAGATTTTCACAACCTATCGTCTTCATCAAACTTCACTCCGACAGACCCTCAATTCCAAATCATGTTTACGTCGTACAAATTAAGACGAATGGGAACTTCAAAACGGGTTCGGTCCTCTTTTTTGTTCTAAATCATCCTGCAAAATCTAACAAAAGTCGTAAATAATGACGAGGAGAACATCACCGATTAGTTTTATGCTTTGCTTCGGTTTATAATTTTGATTTAAACATTTTTGCCGAAAGCAAACGCCACAAATAGGCCTCAACCTAATGGAACAGTCCTTCATTTGAACAGCAACGCTGGTGAATTGCGCTTGAATCGCTCTAGCGATCTAGTAATCAGTTCCTGCACTACTCCAAAGCAAATTGGAATTTTTGAACTTGTACAAAAGCACTTCTCTCCCTCTTTCCATTTAAGGGACTTGTGAAATAGTGGGTTTTTTGTGGGGTCGGATATTTTTATTTGAAGATTTTTGGCGTTCCATTATGTTCTTCTTTAGCGTCGATGATGGTATCAGTGTCATTCAACCTGGTTCTCCCTGGGACACTATGGAACTCTATTCTCAGAACACAAAAAGAGGGTCGGGGGGGGGAGTGCGCACAACATCAAATGTCAAAATTCGGAAATACTCCTAATGAAAAGAATAATCATCCCGAAAGTCACTTCTCCCAAGTGCCTCCTGAACGCTTCCTTTCCAAGTCCTACTCTTTCTTGAAACGCCATACGCCAGCTCTCGTTACAGAAATCGGTGGCCCTGCTACAGATACAGCGATAAAGCCGCAGCATCCACAGGGGAGGGGGCAAAATGAAGGAGTGACTTCGCCCATAACGCACATCACCAAGATCTTCATCGAGCAGCTACTGCTTCCTCAGATACCCCACTCCCGTAAGCAGAAGCTGGCCTTCCTTTGCCGTCCTAACCGACCTCAAAACATGACGTCATCTGCCTCGCCGAGCTTAATCAGTCTACCGTAACTGCTCTAACCTGAGGCTACTAGATAAGCTCTTCACTCGTTTAAGTGATGGATAACTTCCTAAAGAGAGGGGGAAGAGAGAGCGAGACACATCAAAGACAGCGGTATACAACGGTTTCGAACTCCTTTGAGCATGCTTCTTCGAACGGATCCCAGGAACATTGTCATCTCGCGGAATAGTCACTATTTAGAACGAATCGCTGCTGAGTGCGAGAGAATTGGGCGCGAAGAAGCTAGGCAAAAATGTCGCGGAAGAGCTGACGATGACGTCTCGTTCGCTGCTGTTCACTGAGTAAACCGACTTTTTACTGATAAGAGCTATCTCTGGTGAGACGAGTGCTTGTTTCTGGGATGGAGTGGTCATTTCGTAGCACTATTCGGCCTTGACAACACTCCTGAATCATTCTTTACGAAGGGTGTGGTCTGTTTGGCAAAAGCACGCTATTCAGCCGTCCGTATTGGCGAGATCTTCGAAAAGCATGCCAACGTTCTCAAATGAAATTTGATCCTCGACCTGCCAATTACCTCCTGTGTACCTTCGACCACGTGCTCTACCACTACTTCATGTTGCCTTCTTTCTCCAAAGGAGGCTTTCACGAACGGTTCCCAGCCGAGCCGTCAATTTCTTGACAACGCAATTCCCATTCACTACTAGTTCTTCTGCTCGTCAGGTTTCTTCTTGAGCTGGTTTTGGCCGCTCTCTCTTATGTGAAGATCATACAGTTATTCCGCGTGGAATATCGTCATACACTCGAATTGTGGATTGTATCTAAAGTATATTTCTCGATCTCTTCATGTAACAGATTTGTTTGAAAAATCTCTGTGAAATTACATCTATACTTTCAAATTTCTCATGCATATAAGCCTGAAAATTTTCACCTCGATACACTTCAAAATCACGAATGAAAATAGAGTAATCATGCTTGAACGCTAGTGAGGGTTGCCTCTAATCTTGATGTAAGTTCAATCGTGACTATAATTACTTTTACACGATCTCTAAAAAAAGATTATTTGCCTTTAATTTAATTCAATTTATCGCCCAGTTTTGAAAGCTTTCTTCGTTTTCGTGCGGTAAAAGTGAAGCATTTGCCCCTCAGAATATACAGGAAAGTTGACGGCCAGGCAAGATCGACCACTTGAGAGAACAGTGGATTCCAAAGCCCTATTATATTTATTATTACATTTTTATTATAGTGCTTTATGCAAGTTTTTTCTCTTGTTTTTTTTTGCTGCTGAGGTTCTGTTCAGTTGTCTTTTTAGAATGTGTTGATAATTTCAAATCTTATTATAGACCCATTGTTAGAAAAAAAATTCGTTCAGAGCGAAAAAGCGTGAGCCTTCCCGCGAAAGTCTGAGAGGGCCTGTCTATGATATTTCATGGTAAATCTGAGAACTGTACGAGCGTAGCTCCATCGTTCACTCGGTCCATGATCGATTGTTCGGGCCAGATGAAGCGTTGCATTCCTACGGAATGAGTTTGCATGCACCATAGTTGATTGGCAGTGACTCTTGTATTCAGTTGTCGCACACAAACCAAAAGCTTCTTGGTTTTTGAAGGAGTAGGTATGGAGTCCATTCTTCTAGAAGGAGTGAACTCGAGAACGAGTCTCACTCACAAAAATTACATTTGGTGAATTTCAAGAGGACGTACCGTGAAGATAGACAAAAAAAAACTATTCTGAAGGGATGAAAGTCATCTTCAATAGTCACAAACTATGGGTTGCTATAGTCAGAGAGTCAGGCATATAGGGTCATCGATTCAGTACAGTCCCTTCTACTCAAAACTAATTAGTTTATTCTGTTATGGGTTGACCTTGTGATGTTCCGGCACCACTTGCCAGGTCGGATCCCGATCGCATCACGCTCAGGCCAACCAAGCTTTCCATCCATGGGCTCTTAGTTGATTCTAGACTTCTTCGGAAACAAAAACGCCACTTTCATCGCATCGGCCCAATTCATTCTGAAGGCCACATAACCTCTAAATGGCACTACGATTCCGATGGAAATGGAGTGCATGGCGCATTGCTGGAGGAGGATTGATTAACGCCAAATGCCTTGTGTTTCTATGTCGCAAACTTTGCTGTAATTGCTGGCCATTATGAGACAAGGTAATGCTTTTCTTTTTGACATTACGGTCCAGTGGTCGAACTCTGGATGGCGAGATTAGACTCTGCTTTCCCTAAGTCGACCTAGCTGAGACCGGACCTACCTGGAAGGATAAACACTCACTTGATACTGTAAGGCGCTGCATATGTTACACCTTATTCCACTCCGCAAGGATTTAAATGAATTATACATACGTGGCGCATTTCGAGATGAAATTGATCGTTATACTTATTACTACTTACTTATTATTACATATATTGGGCGGAAGTGGTGAAGTGTCGAGTGGCACGCTTACCACGCGAGCGGTCCGGGGATCAAATCCTGGATCTGGTGTCGCCCGGGCCAACCAAGCCTTCCATCCCCCGGGGTCGGTTGATTGGTACCATACTTGTCTGGGAGGATAAAACTCTGACTTGTACATCGGCTGGCCCCGCAAGTCATTGTATAGGCCACATCGCGATCAAACGCCACTGCGAATGTACAAATGGAAGTAGAACGCGTGCCGCCTCCCAAAACGGGATTGATCAACGGCAAATGCTTTATCCTTTTATGATTTAATATTATATTATTATTACTACCTATTACTCATTATTGTTGTTCCCACCTACTGTTTGATACTCATCCATGGTATCCACTCGGCATATGCAGAACTTGAATGCATACAAGTGAGATCAGTTTGACTTTACGAAATTATTTCGCAAGCTTTAACTTTGAACGTGTTTACCTTCGGCTGCAGTACCCACAGCAGATTCCGACCACGCCCACATCAAAGCTATTTAACTCTCTCTCTAGCGGCTTTCCAAGGTGAGTTTTTTGTTCAGTCATATTAGGTACCGGATATCCTAATGTCGTATTTTCAACAAGGGTATCGGATCAGCAATATTTTAATTTAGAGTCCGGGGAATTAAACAACATATACGTCAAATGATTCATTAACATTTTCAATTAACAGTATGAGTGAGAAGCTCGTTCGG
>KZ345754.1:12945-25428 GCA_002352805.1 Teladorsagia circumcincta | reverse complement strand
GATCTTCTGAGATATTGATCTGGCATGGTAATCGGCTCCAAAACTTCCTGATGTGGGAAAAACGACATTAGGATATCCGGTACCTAATACTTTTATGGTCTTGGCTACGGCTAGCGCATCATTCCACACCATTAGTGCCGAAGGTAAAAACTCTACTTGGGCGGTTCCTTTAAGTTACAATTAACTGAACTACTTTGAATATAATATTCTTAGTTACAATATATACAACTGTTTATAATAATCATCCGTTTTCTATGACACTTTTGCACTAAACTCCTGAAATATGGCATTAAAAATCTCTATCAACTTTCTCTATCCTGTTCTTACTTTTCCTCGCTTTAAAGTTCTCAAAACATCTGAGAACGCCGTCCTCTTAGCGAATGTCGTCTGACGGACGCCCTTGAGACCGACGACTGCCAGATATGGCATGTAGCGCCGCAGAAAATCCAAGTCGTAGTCAGTGTTTGCGCTGTCCATTTGTTCGTTCCACTTCGACCGTTTCTTTTCGATTTTCTGTCAAATGGGCGAGCTCTCAAGAGCGCCACCTTTTGTTGAGGGCCGAATTCATGCGCAACCATGCAAGCTTTTCACACTCATTATTCCTACTCGCAGCTTTTTTTTTCTTGCGAATCGTCCCTTTTGATGTTTTTTTTTTGTATTTTAGCCATACCTTTTTGATCCGCAAGCTCTTTTGGTCGTCAGTACTAGCTCGACTCCATGCAAGTTTGGAGATCCTGCTAAATACCTTTTCCGCTCTCTTACCGGGGCTTTCTAGGGGAAAATTATGGCAAATAGGAGTATCGGTGGGATTTTGCTGCTATTTGCTTTTCCATTCCCAAAGCAATTTGATTCATCTTGTCAAGATCCATTTCAGTGTTCCGCTAGTAATCTGGTAATGAGGTCAGATATTCGCATACTTTACATTTGATTCTTATCGGCATGAGAACGTTGTCGTACCAGTTCACTTCACAAAGTCTTCCATATATTCTTATTCCTCACTCACTGGTAGAAAAAAAGCAAACTTCGAAAAATTCTCCAGCCCGAATCAAAAAGGAGTGAGAATTTGGCGTTCATCACCAACCTTTGGATGCGCCACGCACTTCAGTTTCATTTCGAACCGGTGGCATTTCGAACGCGATTAGGTCCCTAGAATGACTTGCGGGAGCCAGCCGATGTAAATATCAGTGTTTCAATCATCCCCCCCAGACTGGTGTGACACCAATTAGCCGAACCCGGAGAGAGCAAAGGCTGGTTGACCTTCACAGCGCCCGCTCCACGATCTGATACCTAGACCAAAGGTGCAGTAAAAAGCGCCACTTGCACTACACCACCTTTACTTTCTGAAATTCACGTTCTGGCAACATGCATTTGGGAGGAAGAGCAGCCTTCTTTGCCTCTCTTTCACGTTTTGTGGTTCCGTTTACAGCGTTCTCCGGCTTGTCGCTGCTATTGTTTGCCTACGGTCGCGAGGTTTTCCTGATCCCTTCATTATACCATTAGTCTACTTTCAGCCGTGGCCTTAATCTTATAGGTGCACAAGCACGTTTGGCCGGTGTACTTTAAATTCTCGACATAAATCTGCATATTTTTCATACTTTCTGTTGTGTACACAATCAACTAGAGAAGAAAAACTTTAGACAGAAAGGTAGTCTTGCCTCAGTTCGGTAATCTCGGTCCCATGGCAAATGTTTGAGCAGGCGTGGTGCCGATCCTTTTTTGCGCGTATTCCCACGAGTGCGGAAGAAGTACAGGGGCCGAGTAATGCCAATTGGCAAACTATGAAACCAAGTGACTATAGCTAATAAAAAACTTACCATCACTGCTTAGAGATTGCAAACCGCATAGCTGTTATAGTTATATAGTTAGCATTTCTTCGAATTAGATGGTAATTGAGGGTTAAATAAGCCAAGCATAATATTGCTACTCATAGACGGGAAAATTTACAGCTAACTTGCGATAAGCGAGCCGAAGGACAGGCTTATCTGCCAACCGTCTAAGGAGCTCTTGACCACAGAATCTTGCCAATAATCAATCAATACCTGCGTACATATACAGAGAGGGGGGGGGCATAATAGAGCAACCTTTCTCAAAATTCGTAAAGAATTAATCATATTATATTGAGTTCAAACCGAATGCTCCCACAAAAAATTGGAGAGCACGTCCCCCATTTTGTAAAAAATTTCACACATTGCAACTTATGAAAAGCTCACAAAAATCTTCTACGCGGGCGACATCAGAGGAATCTAGAGACAGTGGAGGAGATCCTGCTTCAAATAGCAAAGGGGATTCAGAATTTTCTCTGTGAAACTTCTGTCGGCAGCAATCTGTGCGACAAAAAAAAATCGCTGATTTGCGACATGAGAAAAGTAACTTCCCCCCCCCTCCCCCACTTTTGCGTATGTGTGTGAATTGTGCTGTTCTCATTACATGCATTCATATCGCTACAATTTCATACAAACTTCTTTCTTTTGAATTTCCAAAGTATCCAGAATGAAATCCTCGCAGCCATTCTCTCACTCTGAGCATTTGTAATGAAAGCGGAACGTTTTGGGGGTAATAAAATACTTTTATCATCATAACGAATCAACGTTTGTTGAACGGGTTCCTCACGGTGGTCAGTCTCGAACTACATTTCTTTGATGACGAACCGTTCCGGGAAAAGCGGTAATTAGCCCTAATTCTTCGCGACTGCTGAACATATGAAGACATCTCATGAAATTGTAACTTTGAACTGTACCGTTGCGAAATTATATAAGTAACATCCATTGTTACGAGACATTAGGGAAAAGTGAAAGAGTATGAGAGACTGCTTCATATTTAACCCTTTCAAGGAACGAGAAGAGTGTCGGGTGCAGACCATACACAACAAGTGGTGGCGGCCTTCACAAGATGTAGATGTTTTGTGAACGAAATGATTAGTATGCTGCTGTTGTATTCTATCAGATGTCGGTAACTACAACCATCATTTACCAAAAATCAGCTGTCACTATGAAATTGCTTAGAAGCCGTCGTCACTTGTGGTATATGGTCTGCATGCGACGCTTTTCTCGTTTTTTGAAAGGGGAGTATCTCCCCAGAACTGATCTGAAGGTGAAGTTTTGCTCTAAAATCACCTCGGATCATGTTAATTGTCTGGCCAAGCTCGGCTTTGAGAATGAATTGCATGCACATTTCTTGCTCCATTGTTCGCTTCAAAACTTAAGGACTTCTGGTGGAGTTGAGCAAACCCACAGTAACTATGCACTTGCTGTTTACCGAGCCTAGAATGGAGAATAGATAGCTTTGGCGCTAATCAATCTTTTTATCGCTTTTTTGGTATGTGCCACGCATTCTACCTCCGTCTAGGATCGTATGGCACTTTGAATGTAATTTGAACCATGTAATAACTTTTTGGAGCCAGCTTTACATCACTATTCTGATCCTGCCCAAGAAGCCCGATACCAATAAACGGACCCTGGGAGAGTGTAAAGCTTGGCCGACTCGGGCGGCCTCATACTCTTCAACGGTTTCCTCCTTTTTCTTCGTTTTACAAAATGGGTTTGTTGAAGGTTTTCATCCATAAGTATTCGGGCCAATCTAGTGGTTGAGGTGCGTTCAAGCTTGTTCAAGAACTCGTTCTGGTGTTCCTGTTCCGTTGAATTCAAATAGTACAGCTTTTTCTTCCCTCTCAGCTGTTTCTGAAGTGTTTTCGAGGAGTAATATCGATTCATCGATAGCAGCGTACTCGAAAAGATATCGATTTATCATTTACCATTAACCGGCTGATCAGTGTCTCTCCGTTTCCTCGCCGACGACATTGTGCTGCTGTCTCCGCGCCGACCGAACTCTATCGCACATTGACCTGTTTTGGAGGACAGATTAGAGACAGCCGACCCGCGCTAAGATCTACTAAGGCTGTACTTTTTCCGGCATCGGCTCTAGTTAGAAAAGATGTCAGATTTCCTTTACAGTTTTTCTATTCGCTTGCGTTACTCAGAATCGCTGACATCCACTTGATTGTTAAAGTGTGTGGAAAGTTGTCGGTTGACCCTGAAGAAACCACTTCGAGTGCTAATTTCCTCGTTGAGGGAACCTCTGCAGGGTCAGCTCGAGATTCGCGACATTGTCGCGCCTCGTCCTTATTTGGAGAAGCTCAGTGCGTTCGACTCGAACATCGTGTAGCGTTCGCAAACACTGCGCACACTTGCTGACAACGGTCCCACTCCTTTCCTAAGCCTTTGATGGTCGCCTATTACTCTCGGGAACTCCCTAGAATATGTTTTCTTTTCCTCTTCGAGAACTTCGCCACGGTTTCAATTCTTTTGGGGAGTAACTTTTTCTGTATTCAATGAAGCATCCATTATTCTGATGAAAAAGCTCAGTGCTACACCAAAAATATTCACATTTTTTGGTAACCATTCTTCTTACATTTTCACTGAGGAATCACATGCAATTATTTATTAGTTTATTATTTTTTGTCAGCTATTTTATTTGCAATTATTTTGTTGCAATTTTATTACTACAATTTTTCCTCACTTTTTCCCCCTCATTTCTATAAATCTGCAGGTGTTTGAGGGTTCTGGATTCGTCTTTTTTCCAAAGAAATTTCTTCACGATGAGAATGTTCAACTGTTTGACGTTAGTATACAGGGGAGGGGACCAAAAAAAGACATTTTGCCTATGTCGCACTTCGGCCCTTTTTTATTCGCAAAGATTGCCGACATTGGTGGAACTTCTTCAGCAATATATTCCCCAGACAACCCCCTATAAGTGGACGCAAGACCTCCCTCACTGCCCTCACGGTCTTCAAAATACGACGTCATCTGTCAGCGCCATCGAACTCAGAGTGACCTACGGTAACTGCTTCAGCCTGAACCGCTTACACAAATTCCTGAATCGATTCAATGTGGGATAGGTTCCGAGGGACATTAGCTCTAACTCTGCAAACCCCCTCAGAACCCGTATTTCGGAAAGTGTCGTAATGGTACACGATCCATCGAGAACCCCATTGAGCTCGACCAGTGCGCCATGTTTCTGGGGCAAATTTTGCTGGTGCCTCCCACGTAGATGGCCACTATGAAGAACCTCTTATGGGATATGTGTTCTCCAATTCGATGTTGGGCGCACTCACTTTGAATCGAGCAAAGTGCGTTCAAATCCATTTGAGTGAGGAGACAAAATGTCTTTTTTTTATTGCCTTCCTGTATATAATAGATACCGGATATCCTAAGGTCATTTTTTCACCAAGAGTTTTGAACCAGCAATATTTCAATTCAGAATCCGGTGGAATGAAAGAACATAATCATCGAATGCCTCATTAACATCTTCCCATCCAACAGTATGAGTGGAAAGCTCGTACGATCAGAGCAAGGAATTTTTTGAGTCAAAAAAAAAGAGAGGCAGGTCAGTTTTGACATCATCTGACAAATCATCCCTCTCATTTGCTAAAAAGGTAGGCATGGACAAAGGAAGTGTGCAGTCAGTCAGAGTAAGGTCTTAATTGTATGATGCAAAAGTCAGAAATTATCACCCAACTGGACAATTTTTCTCCGGCCTTTTTTGCGACATGGGGTTAAAAACGCACCCTTTTTGAGAACACGTGAGTAGCAGGTGAGCACATTTATCAGAATATCTTGCGGAATCAAATCCGTGGAAATGTTTTTGCAACATCGATCCATCACAATTAAAGTATCCTACCAATTCAGCACAGTCTGGTGCAACCCGTTCTCGGCTCGCTTACCTAGGGTCGTCTTTCTGAGACGATTGCATCCTTTCAAAACTTCACTGTCTTCTAAAAAACTGGGGGAAACCTTTGAGCATTCCAAACGATAGTATTCCCTCCAACAAAATCAAAAAAATCAATGTTGGTTTGGTTTGGAGAGATTTGCAGCTATCAGCCTGACTTCAAAGTCATTTGGTACACTGCGAATTCACATACTAGACCCAGGAATTTTCAAAAAAAGGTGAAAATTAGGGGAAAGTCAAATTAGAACAAACAACAGGAAATAATAGGCAACATATTGAGCAGTATTAATCGGCAATAGAAACATTCTGAGGTATTGTTTTCACATGGTAATCAGCTCCAAAACTTCCTGAACTCAAAAAAACGACACTAAGATATCCGGTGCCTAATTAATAGTACAGTAAGTGTAGTAATAATAGCCCAAAGCACGATAATTGGTCAGAAGATGCTCGTACAGTCTCACTATGTAGAGCGTAATGTGTTAGTATTTACGTCAGTATTGTTCGTTCCTTCTTGTCGTAAGAGCGCTTTTCTTGATTCTCAATATCTTCTTGATGCTCTGACACTTGATGGTATTTGAACAGATCAACAGGATGTACTAGTACGGTTTTTTACTCGCGTTGGATGTTGGAGTCGGATTTCCAAGAGAGAAACTGCTTGATACAATTACTAACCAGGAAAAACTTTTGAAACTACAAGTAACATTGGCTTGAGATCTAGCCGAATTGATATGGCCTGGGACGTCGTTACAAGTATGAGGTAGAAAACTGCTACGTGAATCTGTCAAGGAAGTTATGAGCGATCAAATGATCCAAGGTTCGATTAGACGTGAGGAAATTTTTTTGCACTTTGGCTGGGCGCTTCCAAATTGGTGCCAGATGGTTCCAGTGCCAAGACTATATGTCATATTCGTAATGTGAACAATCGTATCCTTCGGTAGGGAGCTTTTACCAAATACCGTCATACCAAGGTAACATTTACAATCAACTTCGACCATCCATAATAGTATACTCGCCAGTTTCACGTAGCACATTTGTACCAGACTACCAGGCTCTATCGATTACCAAGATCCCAATTTGAAGTTCCATGAGAAGTTGAATACTTCCCGGGCTCACATGGATGACCGGCAGCAAAATATAAAATCGGTCCTAGGGCTGTATAATCGCTTTCTTTTTCCTCGCCATTTCTTCCACCGGCACCGAGCCAGTCGTGTTAATAAATCGAAGTCGGAAGATGAAATATGTAGTTGGCATGAATCTAGAGGGAAAGCGACAGAAGGCAACATAAAAAAACGAGAACGTTCCTTCTGGTTCAGCCGACCTCCAAAAGGCGTTTCGTCACCGCATTTCATTAGAAATTTTCTCGTCTTCTGTTCAATATAGTCTCTTTCTTGTTGAAGCGTTTCTACATGCTATGGTTCAAGTGATCGAGTAAGAACAAACTCATGGCGGAGAAACGTCTGGAAACTCAATAAATAATGGATCTACGTATCAACCTCGTTCAAGCGTAGGTGATGTAGCCCTGAAGACCATCACGTACTACATAGTACCATGTGCGAGCTTCGGTAGTCGAATTCCCTGGCGATTCTCACCCAGCAAGCATAACTCCTGGGTCGTCTAGTTGGTGCCACATTCGTCGGCGAGAATAAAGCCAGCGCATAGCGGTTGTCCCCTACCTCCCCTCAACTTCGTAGTCAGTGCAGGGGGCCAAATCATATTCAGATAATACAACGAATCAGAATGGAAGTAGAGTTCTTGGCGCATCCTGAGAACCGCATTCATCTCTCTTGGCTATTACGCAAAACTATATTGTTGCTTAACTTTCTCGTTTTTCACTCTTCTTTGCGAGTTCTTTTTGATAATTTCACCGATCCCATGCTGTCAAAATCTTGAAAGCGCGAGTTTTCTACAAGCATCCTCAGTCTTCGAGGAAGTAATTTTTCAAGTGAATTTTTCGAATGCTCAGTTGAAATCCACTCGTATGAATCGAAAAGCGATCCCTTAAGAGGTGTGAATCAGGGTCCACCGTCACCTTCGCTTTTTTCAGAAAATTCGCGACCCCCCCCCACTCAAAGGGGTTCTGATGCGACTGCCCAGCATCAGTCTTAGAAGGCTCCCCTCTGCCCCCTAGACGTACGGTCTCATTCTCCTACCCAGACCCACCGCCTCCACCATCATGGTCGTTTCTATGTTTAGTATTCTGAGACCGGCCGACCCAGCCCAACTCCGCAATTTTTTCCTCCAAAAATCCGCGGAGAGTGTGGGGGGGGGGTGAAGAGTGGTAATTGGTATCATGAAGGGGCAAATCCACCAATTATGCCTATTTCACACTCCCATCGTGAAACTTTCACCGAGTTCGTCCAAGAACCCGTCTAAAAACGCAACCCTCCTCTACGACCTCCATCAACCTCCGTTCCCACTATGATAACCCTGCTCAACCCCAAAAATGCTACCCTCTCCTTTCCGAAACCACAAATTGCACTTCATCCTTCGAAACGGACGGTTGACCGCGGTTCGAAATGCTTGATGTCCCATACCTACAGTCTTCAGGAGCTCCTTCTGAAATGCTACATACATTCCTCCTTTTCCTCATTTGTTTTTCATGAACTCCGTACAATAAATAATAATATAGTCATGTCCATCCACTGGTTCTCAAGGATTCCTGCTTGCTTGCAGCTCGTGTTGCGATTTTTGACAGTAGCATGTGTTTTTCCATGTCTGTCTAACTCATGCCCCTCACAGGCACGCCTCGGAACGCCTAATGAGCCGTGCCAGAAAAAGCGTTTCGATCCAGTTGGTGAAATGCGTTTGCGTACGATATCCGTTGGTTCAATTTGTGTTCGCTCCGATTTTGACGACGTCGACGTTCACTTTTGCTTCTTTTCTGCCGCTGAAAAGGATTTTGTACGTGAAAAACGTCTCGGCTATCTCTCATTTTGCAACCGATTTCAGCTATTCTCTGGTGATGTCCTAGTGCAGACGATGGTGCTCGTTACGAAGGTGAGTCTGCCTTCCGTTCACTTTTTTTCGTGATACGTCAGTTTTCTCTTAATATTCGTGCAAAAATAGACAGGCGACCTGGAAATTACCATCAGACGTGAGGCTTTCTGCCCCTCCCCCAAATCATCCCTTATCATTCCTTATTCGATGTTATTAAATAATTAATCGGTAGTGATTAATTTAATTATACAAGAATCAAGTGTTATGAGGCCGAAAGTCTCGCACCCTTTGCCATGTTTTTAAGCGCTTGCCCTCTGTAATTTTAATATACCACCTTTTGTATAGATTCAACAAATTTGAAATATTTTCTACATTCTGCAAACCCTATGTTTTACCTGTTTGGTTCGCGCACTGGTAAATTTAGTGTGCAGTGTGTCTGATAGTTTGATGAGGAAGATAGCCATAAATGTCAAGGACATTCGACCAGGGCCAACGGGTCGAGCCAGACTAGGGGCTGTGCTTGCTTAGAATTTTGGGATGCGGGCAGTAATTCGTCGTTATAGAGGCGTCATGTTTCATGATTAAAAAGGCGGAATTTTCAAAATAATTCCAAAGAAATAGGTTGTTGAGACTTTTGCAAAATTTGCCATTTCAACAGCCTTATTTATGCTACAAACGATTGGAACCCTGCCCTTGTTGTTGTGTTAAGAACTCGTACAATACATACCGTGCATTATAATTAAGATCACACTCACTCCTGTATTGCAATTTCGGCAGGAGCAGCTTCGCTTCTGTTTTTTTTGTAATCATTTGTTGGATTCCGCACTGTTTTATGATTAAAAGGTCCCTGAGAAAAGAACAGTTACCTGAGATAAGTGGTAGACCTAGTAGAGTCAAAAATCTGTGTCCCCCCCCCCTATAGAGTGCAACATCAAAAAGCCTCTGTGGCAGACTGGGATTGAGAATCCGAGATAGTGAACCGTCGATTCACTTCCGTGCTTACGGATTGGTGTTTCAGTGCTTTTATAGTTCCTAACCGTCGTTTAACTTGAACGCGTACCAGTCCTGGTTTTCTAATTGTTTACCGGAACAAAAGCAATTTTTTGTCCCTTCCATTCTTATCGTGGGCGGTGAGTTTCACGTCAGTGATAGGTAAAATAGAATCATGATTTTTCCGGGAAAGATTCCTTTAAGAGCTGACTAGCAGTATGTTGGTCGACCGCAAATAATTGAACAAACAACTGTTCCAAAGAAGCTGACTTCTTGCTCACCAGTAAGCTTCATAGTGGAGTGGAACAAATATACAACCATTTTGAGAAAAAATGCTCGAGAGATCATGAACTTCGAGCGACATTAAGACCAAAAAAAATCTACAAAATGAGAAAAGCCAGAGGTAAAAAATGACCGGATGGCTTTGTATCCAATTATACTTTTGAAGGTGTCGCTTGACAGGAACACTTTGCAGCAAATCTGCGGCCGACAAAAATGCGTGTAAACTTGAGTCCCAGTAGCACGTAATGCAAATTGTGTTTGCGTCGAACTTCCGTTCTAACCACATTTAGATCAAACCCTCCCCTCAACCCTGCACGATTCCAGCAGAGTCTCGTTGACAAAACACTTGATTCATATACCCCGATGAATGTACTGAAACCCTTTTGCGACGTCCGACTATGTTCGCTGTCGAGTTCGTTATCACTTCAGACACCACTGAGAAAAGCATCACCTTCTGTTAAGAGAACGTTAAAAGGATTCGAAAGAGATGACTGGGAATTCGCTGTCATTCGATGGTTACGAGGGGCGGAAGGGGCACTGCTTGCTAACCCGCAGATCAAATCCTGGATTACACGTCGTTGAGGCCAACCGAACAGTCAACCTTTCCGGGGTCGGTCAACCCATTGCGGATCGAGTGCTGCAGCATGCGCAGTACGCCACGCGGAGAAGGATTCTGATTTATCCATTATTTTTTAATTTATTAAATCAATCAGTAACCTTTTCCGAGAACTGACCATGTATCTGGATATGGGTGAAATGACTGCTGGAATATTGGTTACTAGGGTCAAGCGGGAGGAATCCTCGATAGGTCGGGTGGGGGGGGGGGGTCGGTATTTGGCTCGTTGAGAGATGGAAGCAGTAGGATCATCACTGTCGGAAAACTCCAAAATCAAAAACGTCAAGAAGTGATCGATGCTCTGCGAGCTGCTAGCTCTGCAAGCCAACACGACCGATAACAGTGTTATTCCGGACACATAAAATTCTCATGTTTTGGAATGGTCCGCGTTGTAATTTTAAACTGCCTCAGCGTTTATTGCGACAGGGCAAACAATCCTAAATCTCCAAGTTCCGAAGGATACTTTATCTTTTGAATGAGCCACGAATATGAAGGAATGCGAAGCACACGGCGCGTCCCTGAGTGGGCCCAATCTGTTGCGCGCGTTTCAACTAGGCTACATGAAGACAAATTATCGATTCTAGAAAAGATGAAGAGGTTTCCGAAATGTTCCGTGTGAAATGGCAGGGAGGGATCTACTACTCAACAAGAAATGCAGTCCTCCGCGTTGAATTCATAAGCACATAATGTTAGAGTTGAGATTCGCTACAGAACTTTAGAAAGAGGAAAGCACAAGGATTCCAAATCTGCTCCCACTTTTGTACATAACCGCTCCTGCTAGGAGCAATAGTCGTTGAAAGAAGGTCAATGCAGTGAAAAGTACCTTCCAGCGGTACCCGGGCAAAACTCCTCACCGTGGTATTTTTTGAATACTAGACATTTTTTGCACTTCTAATTACCGTTGGATAGAGCAAATTTTCCAGTTTACGATGACGTATCTACTTTTCAGAAAGGACGTGTATAAACGGAGTTGTGGCTTTGAGAAGTTTAAAAACTCGCACTCTTCACGAATTTTCCTCGTTAATTTTGCAGAAATCCTCGACGTGACCATTTCGTAAATACTTAACGTAATGAGCAGCTCTAGTAGGCATTCCATAGAGCGAATCTTGTAGTTTCTGATGACGTATTCACTTTTTAGATAGGATGACTTAAACGGAGTTATGGCTTTGAAAAGTTTAAAAACTTGGACCCATCACCAATTTTCCTCGTTAATCGATCTAAATTAATTTAGTGTTAGTTTTCATAATTTCCACGCTGTTAAGAAAGTGCTCGTCGAGAAACGTCCAAGTCTGCCTTCAGATTGTAAATTCGTCCATTTCGAAGAAAGTTATGGTCATTTGAATATTTCAATGTGTAATAGTAGATAAGCTGCTCCACCGCCAGCTCTAGGATAAGTCAGTTCGCAGCTGAGGCCGGGTAGAGCAAGCCCCACCGAGGGGATGGATCTCCAAAACACTGCCTCTGGACTCTTCTCTATTCTTAATCACGAGAGTTGCGTCATCGACAGATTAGAGACGCAGAGTTTGGGGACTCATCCCCTAGTTGGGGCTTGCTGCACCCGGCCCCTGGTTTATAGCTTCTACATGTCTAGTCCGTAGTTTTTCCTTGTTTTTCTTTCCTGTTTCTCTACTGTGTTAATTGCAAACAATCTTTCTTTGAGTTCTTCTACTTTGGTGAAGACCTTTATGGTGGAGGCTTAGGCAGAAGAGCTTTTTTACTTTAGGGAAGTTTTGGGGAGGGTTGAAGAACATTTTCATACATGGCTTGTCGATAGAGTCTTCCTTGGACTGGGACCACGATGGGGAAGGGGAGAGCAGGGGGTCGTATTTCTGAAATTATCTCGACGTCTCGCTTGACCCTGTTGGTTACTGATTAAACAGATAACAAAATCCTACGGAGCTACGCATATTGTGGCCAGGGTCAAGCGTGCGTTG
>KZ345753.1:69817-80604 GCA_002352805.1 Teladorsagia circumcincta | reverse complement strand
CATTCCCATTTTAAGAATCTCAGTAAGGCAAACATGTTCCAGTGCATTCGGCGTAAATCTAATGTGGTGTGCATAAGCACGACAGCGCAACACGCCAAGTTACGCAATTTTGGGGTTACGGTAGCCCTTTGATAATGCTGAAGAAGGCTTCTTGTGAAGCCGGCGGTAACTTGAGCCCGCACCAGTCCTTCCGGTTTTTGGATTGTCTACCAGAACAAATGCAATTTTTTTGTTCCTCTCCCTCTTATCGTAGACGATGCGTCCCCAGTAAGCGATTTATGGGTGGATAAATGTCATGATTTTTCCGCGAAGGATTCCTTCAAGCTCTCTTTCATACTTTGCTTATCATCACTGCGACCCACCACGTCTTTGAAAATCCCAAATATGACTCCATCCTATTACCAAGGCAAACACAACTGCTCAGTAGTCTTTGACAGCGGATAGTTGTACTACAATCTAGTGTTTCCTGTTACAAAAATAGCAGTCAACAATCTAGAACTACAATCTAGTGTTTCCTGTTACAATGGGGCATCCAAAGGAAAGAAGAAGGGTCTATTCCGATGTGGAGAGGAGCATGTGATGTGATGATCCGTGCCGTTTGTAGCAATTCCAATTTTTTGGAGAATTCTTCGAGGTTGGCAAAGCATTTCGTTCCCGGCTTGTACACCAAACTTTGCACACATGCTTTCCAAGCTCCCCCCCCCCCCATAATGGAAAAGGCACAGAAAAAAGTCGTCCTCTCAATCGCCTAGGAAGAAACGAATGGGGCTCTCCTTTACTCATCGAACATCAGTTAGCCGAAACGAGAGCAGACAGAGCCAGAGCCAAAAAGTATGAGCTGGATGAGGAATGATTAATGCCGATTACACTGAGCGAATAGTACATCAGAGTAAGCAAAGGAGTATTAGAAGCTAGGAATAGAGCAAGAAAAAACACAAAAATTTCGGGAAATACAAACCTTGCGAGAGATTTTCCCTGAGAACCGCAACGATGGATCAATGTGAGGATCGAATTGGGCGCTGTGGTGTTACACCAGCACCGCAGAGTAACCACGCCCGTAGCAGTGTCAGGAACAGCTGTTCTGCCATCGATGAAATTGCCGATGATCAGTTTGTCGGAAGTCACCATGGCTGCTCTCAAAACCTGACATGAACACGAAAAGTTCACTAAGTATGATACGGACAACTGTCACAATTTTCTGACATGTTTCAAACTTAATACATAACAGTGACACATTGCGGAGTGGCTTCTGTGAGCAATATAAATAATTATCAGCAATAGAAAATGTGCTTATGGTTAGTTCCGGCTCCGGAAGCGTATATACTCCCTTGGAAAAATAAAAAAAAAAACGAGAAGAGCGCCGGGTGCAGACCACACACCACAAGTGACGACGGCCTCCACATGAGGTAAATGTTTTCTGCCAGTGAAATGATTAGCCTGTTGCAGTGCTAGTCACAACATCGTTATCAGCTATCACTATGAACCATACTTACCATTTTCTTGGGAAACGTCGTCAATTACGGTGCATGGTCTGCACCCGACGCTGGTCTCGTATTTTGAAAGGGAGGGTACAGACACTCTCATCTCAATAAGAATCTCATACCGGACCGAACAGTTTTTTACACGTGGCCGCGTGTTCCACCAAGTGGTGTACGTGGTGTAGTGCTTGTATACTACATTTCGGAAAACGAAAAGATCGCCGAGTGCAGACCACACTCCATAAGTGACGGCTGAGAATAACGTGACTTTTTTTGCTTACCGTCGTCATTTGTGGTGTGTGCTCCGCACTCGACGTTCTTCTTCTTTTCCAAATAGAGAGTAGATTCCTTAATTGTACGACGACCCGAAGTTTCAGAAAGAAACACAATTCGATTTTTTGGTCGAGTAGGAACACAAGGGAAACACAGAAGTAACAGTCAGAGTCGTGGAGAACTCGGTGGGTTGGGGGGGGAACCACGCGGCGGCGCGGCACTCAGCTCGCCTGGCATGCTTCCGTACTTTGGGATATCGGTGAGCCAGAGGGAGTGAAGGCAGTCTAGAGGGGTGGGGTGGGGGGTGAGTGCAGTCACTTGACATGCGTGAGAAGCAGGAATGTTCGAGTTTACACTATCACGCTCGAGAGACTCCATGCGAGCAGAGCGTCGCGCCGCGGCGTAGTCCCCCCTCCCCCAACCAGGGTCAACCGTCCGTTGGACAAAGTCCAACGAAGGGGGAGTCGTGTTTGACCAACCGAAAGGGGGGTCGTATTCGCAAAGTTTAACGTCGCAATACGTAGGTAAGACATTCGAGTGTTTCTCCAACTATTAACCACAAACGAGTGCATGGCGCACCTCAAAGCAGACGAGTTCACTGCGGAAGTGTCCATAATTGACTGTCTACGCACACAAATATGCTCTCCAGGAAATCCATATTTCAAATGGGATCTAAGTTAGTAAAAAAAAAAGTGACCACTACGGTAGATGGACCACTAAGGGCTCATAAGAAAACTTTAGAAAAAAAAATTAAACTGTCTGCGACTTCCTAAAAAAAGTTCAATATCCGTCTTGATGCACAAAGCTCGTGCGATGTCATGTTATCATTAATCCCAATAAAATTGAGTTTGAAGGGAGCTGTAATTGTTTGAGTGTTGAAAACTCGTGTTTTCAGAGGAGTTGCTCCGAAAATCAATGGAAAAAAATTTGTCCAACGGGACGATTTTTTGAACAAATCATTTTGGGAACGAAATGAAGTATTCGTTAGAAGGCACTAATCTTCTAGTTTCTTCCAGGGAAAAAAGAATTGCAGAAAGCCAATTATGAAGAAAGTTGTAAGAGTTTGAAGCCAGAAAACCAGCGGTCCGCGAAAAATTTGTCCGCGATACACCCAAAATTGTCCAACGGAGCGATTTTTTGACTCCATCAATTTTGGAAGGAGTTCAGGTATTCATCAGAAAGCTTCAATCTTCTAGTTTATCCCAGGGGGACAACAATCACCAAAAGTTCACTCTAAAGAAAGTTATAGCCTTTGGAAGTTAAAAAACCTGTTTTGAAAAAAAATTGTCCAACGAGGAGATTTCTTGAAGGAAACAGACTTTGCAAAAGTTAGAGTGTATTTTAGAAAGGACACGATCTGTAGCCTAAAAATTTCCTAGCCACTTCTCAGAATCTTTTATTTGGAGAAAATTACAACCTTCCAGAGGAAAAGTGGGTATTTCTGTGGATTCCGGTCTCTCTACCCCATAGCTCACAGCGATTTGAAGGTAGTGCATGGAAGTGGATGTTTTCGGATTTTAGGTGTCTCGTAGATTACAATTCTATTTTGAAATTTGAAAAATATTTAAAATTAACTGAATTACAATCTTTTTTATGATTACCTGTCCGTGTCGGCCTTTCCGCGCTGCTTCGAGGAGGAGAATCGAAGATCGCGCGCGAAAATGCAGACTCAACGCTCCAATGCTAAATTAGGTAGAATGTTCCTGACGAGTAGCTAAATTGTGTTTTCGGGTCCGGTGTGGGGGGTCGACCGAGGCCCTCCAGAAGGGAGGTCGTAAAATTCTGGGAATTTGTCCAACGTGACGGTTAACCCTGCCCCCAACCCACTTAGCACCGAGAACTCCACACAGTTGGCCTGACCCTGAAGAGAAAAAAAAAAACAGTGGGCTAATGGATGCTTCCGTCCTATATTTGAACCACAAAATGGATGGTATAAATCAGCTTAAAGCTCTCATAATTCTGCTCCTCAAGCATCTGTCAAGCGAAAACGTCAAACGAAAACCCCCAAAAGCTCAACTTTCAACACATCGCCACAAAATCACTTCCTAAAATGAACATAAGTCAGCCACTGACTTTTTTCTGGCAGAAGGGCGCAGTTGATAGAAGGCAGCCTTCTGAAGATCAGAGTGAGGCGGTCAGTCATGCAGGGATGAAGGGAAGGACAAGAAAAGCGGTCCAGAACTCCAGAGGTGGCACTCCTGTTCCACCCGCTATTTCGCATCGAGTCTTTCGGTGCTATCATCACCTACGTCAACGCTCTGTTGTGCGTCTTTGCTAACGGTTAGTATCCGTGATTGGATTTCGACGATGAGGGGTTGCCAGTCGTGGAGCATGCAGGTCGCGACCGTCAACGCTACGACCCTGCTAGGCCGCTATAACTCTCGCTGCATAACGCACATTGTCCCGCACCTTATATGGAAGGCCCTCTATCGTTACACTAGGCAATTTCCCTTTCTTCGACTTCCGAGCCTATCGTACGATCCTACTTCAAGAAAATGTCAAAATCCGATAATTCGTTAGGAAAATCACTCATGTGGACGTGTTGCTTGCATAGGGGCGTTTTTGAAGTGGTGGAGGCGTGGCCAAAATTCGTTCGACGTCGCGGACAAACGTCGCGGACATGTAGGAAGGAACCTCAGCTCGTACCCTATTTTCCGATCAATGAAGTAACTTGCAGCGTTAGTTATCATTTATCCCGCTAAAAAATCCAAAGGCAATGTTGGATGAGCATTCCTTCCCCTTTAAATTTTCTATAAGAACTGAAGTAAGTTCTCAATTTCAGCAATGTCTCAAATAGCGAATGTTAGCTCAACAACGATGCAAATGATAAAGTGTATTTCCTGTAGTGGATGATGGCTAAAATACATGAGGAGGATACAGACTCTTGAAGCAGAACACCGATGAATTACTGATAATTATTTATTCAAATTCTTTTGAAAATTGACATCAAATGCGATTCGTACACTTGACATAAGCACCCATAATCGATCATTCACACGGCAACATTGTAGAGGTAGTGGAACGAATATGAGGGCAATAATATGTATCCTCCGTTTCCGGCGGCCAGATGCGCGTCGACTGCAGACCACACAACACAAGTGACGACGGCCTCATTAAATCTGATATTTAATAACTATTAGCTCATAGTGACAGCTGATAGTTGCTAAGTGGTAGTAGCAATCAATGACAAATGATTGAGTACAGCTGCACCCGGCTGGTCATTCACTGACCGATACAATTACATTTTGTGGAGACTGCCGTCAATTTTGTCGTGTGGTCTGCACTCTGCGCTCACCTAGACGACGGAGACGGTCGGTTTTTATAATGTGCTTCCCGCTGAGAGGCTTATCACGTAGCGACGGTCTTGATAAAAATCAAAACCATGTGTTTGTGATGCCCTTGATGCTGATGCTACGTGATTTCTCGTAGTCTCAAGTACGACCCTCAGGCTCCGCGGCAGGAAATATGCTGTGTGATATGGAATACTGAAGGAGAAACAGGAACTTATCGATCCTTATCGATCGTTTTTTACAGTATAGTATAATAAACTCTTGCGCAGTGCATCATTACGACAGGCATAGAACCGTGATAAACTAATGAATGAGATTGAGCTTGGTAAGGATTCTGAAACTACTGCCTCGTAGAACTCTTAGTGACTGGCAAAGTCGGTGAATGAGGTCACCACCGAATACGGCATTCAGAGTAGCCAGAATAGTAAAACCGCAGCAGATGCTGTAGAAAAGCCGTGAACGGTGCCGGTTTTTCTGGGACAGCCATTGAGGTACATGTGGCAGGGAAGTCGTCGTTCTGAATGTTATTACATGTATTCTCAGATTATTAGTAACCAAAAGTTAACGGTATCACACGATGACCAATCGATTATCGATTACCGTTCTTGTCGTCGTCTTCTTCTTCGTCAGCTTGCCCATCAATAGTTATCCATTCACTTTCCATAGCGACTTTTGTGTCCATGTATGCTCGAAGTTTAACTTTATATGGCACATTCGCTCTGAGGATGCCATTGCAGTACTAAAATAGCCCAGTACCTTACAGGAATACTTTAGTATGAAACATGTATCATTACAAACCGGTTCATCGAGGCTCCGTCGTACACAGTCATCGCTGCCAATGGTGAACGTAGCTTCCTTCGAGGATTTCTTGAACGGATTCCAGACGGAAGGCGATGCTCTTGAATTTTAAAATCAATCAAAGTTGGTGAGCGTGATAGCGGGGAGGCGAAGCTAATTTTGTGAGGTTATTGATGGAAGGGCTCGGGGGGAGCTTCATACACACTCTTGGCAGAAACCGTCCGTTCGCACTATTCGAACGAGGGATGGACCAAAACCTACTGCTTAGCTTTTTTTTTACCTTGTGCACACCTTCTGAAACACGATTATTGAATTACAGCCTGAACACAGGGATTTGTAGTACAGTACAGGGCCTTTTAAAAATGCCACTATAAATACAACAAGCCTAAGGTTACCTGTAGGATCCCCAAGTCTCGTCGTCCTTAACATCGAACCATGACCGCAACTCATAGTTGTCATCGTTCATCTGAAATAAGTAAAAAAATTAGCCAAACTGATGCGAAAAGGAAGACAACAGGCAAATATTGATGGAACGAAAACAGTGTGAACAGCTGACATCAATATCGTCCGAAACAATCACAGCAACATTCTCAATGGCACCATTCAGCGGAGAGAACACCTAAAATCCCGAAGATCATCATCAGTAGCGACAAAAACTCGTCCGAACGGAGGCCATTTTGCTCACCTGGTGATCGTTTTCGAATTTCACTGTCAGTTCACGGCTTCCTTGTCTCATCAAAGTGGGCGAGAATCGACCCTCTGAAAGAATGATGGATGAAACTAGGGTTACAGGGTGTCATGCGGTGGCGCGGCGCTCTGTTCGTTTGCCTTAGCCGACGAAATAAAAACTTCAAAAAATTAATAAGTAAACTAAAAAGTCAAACGTCAAAAACTCTTTATGCATAAGCAGAAAAAAGTTGCCCTACCTCTCGGCACGTATACGGTGATCATTTCACTCTCACTCTCGGCAGCTGCTTTTCCTATGCCCATAATCACCGTAATGGTGAAAGTGTAGTACACATCGGGCATTAGGGCACTGAATCGGTGACGACTTGCGCCCTTCAATTCCACGGAAACGGTAGCAACTCTGTCGGCGTTGTAGCTGAACAGTGTAACGGCTAGTCATTTTGCTCACTGAACTAGTAAAATGAAGTAAAAGTTTTACAAGTTTTCGGCCTTTTAGAGATAAGCCATGCATTCAACTTCCACTCACTATCAGTGTTTTGAACAACAATTAAAGCGTCCAGCCAATGTAATACAACCGGTGCTCATATCCCCTCTACCAAGCTGTCCGTAAAAGGAAGAATCCCAGATGAGATCGTGTCGAAGAATCTATTCTGTGAATGAGATAGAGTAGCCCACGAGTATCACAAATGGTGGCTCGAAGGTGCGCGACAGTGACGCTAGGGTATTACAAAGTGATCTTAAATCGATTATTACGAACTTATGGACGAGATACCTCGCGCACACCCCATGGTACGCAGCGCGGATTACAGCGCGGCAGCGGTCAATAAAAGGGCGGGTAAAATAATAAATACGAAAAGTCACTGGAGCAGTGGAGCAACCAAATTCAGCAAATTCGTCCGGCTACGCCCCCTTCTTATTCCTAGGAGGAAGAGAGGGTATATCTGAAATTGTTGTTTTAAATCAAACACCAGACGCTTTAGAACACTTAATTCGACTAAGATTCAATCCTCAGATAAGATGTGCCTTTATCTCGGCTTTTAGACATATTCTAGGTTACGCCTTTCACACTGGAAAGGGTCATGTTGTTACGGTATCTGTTGCCCGTTTATGTTCATCGACTTCTTGAAGTCTACATGGAACCAAACAGTTGTACCTCAGTCGGAAGCGGCAATCGCTGTCCGCAAAGTTCTCGATATCCCAGTAGAGCACCACATAATCACGACCAACAACAGGATACAGAGCGTTCACTTTCAAGGGATCTGAAAACATTCGATTTTTCGTCTTCACGCTCTTGGGATCGTCTCTACCCGGAAAAAAGATAGAAAATTCTGTATACTTCCATCCTCTGATGTGGAAGGCCCAACGAAACCTACATGTGGTTATCGGTTCGATGACAGGACGACTTCGTACACCCTTGTAGACAGTATACAGCGTGAACAGGTAAGTTTTACCTGGGATCAGCTTTGTGAATGTCAACGATTTACTGAAAGAAGGGAAAATTGTAAGTTGCACATAGCAGAAAATCAATTGCTACCCTATTTGGGAAAATATTGTTGTCGATGAGCTTAACCAATGAAATCCCGGATAAGTATTCCCAGAATTCTCTGATTTATAGATGCTGGGAAATTTTCGTTAATTAATCTCCTTAACAGAAATTGAATAATTGAGTGTGGACCTGCCTATGTATTGAGGTAAAGTCTGAAGAACTCAAAGGCAGTGATCACGATGGCTGGGAATTCGTGTGATTTTGGTGACTTCACTTAACATTATGAGCGAAAAGGTTGAAGGGATATTCCGGAACATGATTCTATGTCAGCCATGGATCATTGACTTGAGTACCATCGTCCACCATAATGAAAAACCGGAACGATTGGTACGCGTTTAAATTCCCGCCGGACATCTGTTACAAATGCAGGCGGCGGGGATGTTTCTACTTGGTTCTCTGAATGCCGTCACTAGGAGCTCTTTTTGACCATTTGAATTATACCGTACTAGCATCTCATACACCTACTGCATCATACTACAATTATATAGACTGTTTTGTCTCTATTCTTCAAAATCGAACGCTTTCACACGATTCTTCCACTGCGTCGCCCGATAAGTGGGCGCCCCAAGGTGCAACTCTTTCCATACATTGCCTTTGGCTCCGCGCGACTTACCTTCGACTGTCCATAAAGTGTATTTTTATGAGTTTGTTTCTGCCGGGGACCAAATCTCCATGTGTGAAATTTGTGGGCTGTCTCTAGGAACACAACTGACACATTTATGTTAGGAACGAGTTTTCCGAGAAGGATTCCTTGAACATAAGAGTCGGTCCCAACCATATCACTCAGCACGCTTAAAGGACTAGTCCAACAATGATGTTCAAAAGCAGGGTGAAAATCGTCCGAGCAAACAGCAACGGCTCGTCGAGAATTTTCGCTTGTTCTTCCACGCTCTCCCGCGCGGACATTCATCTCGCCACCGGCGAGCCGTCTGTTCCTTCCGCGCATATACATTAACTCTCGGCACTACTCCAGCGCAGCAGGGATCCATGGTCGAGGAGTTCCTTGACCGTCATTCACCCTGTTCAAAAGTCATCAAAACAGTACGGCCCACCCCACCCCCTCGGCCGTCGTAATTACTGCCTTTAAATAGCCTTTATTCAGCATTAATTGAGAAATGAGGTTTTGCCTGGGTAGGGCGAGATGCAGCTTCAATTATTAGGGATATTTCCTGGTAGGCTATGTTCATGGGAAACGGCGCCATTTCCCACTACACCATTTTGCAGCCAATCAGTGCACTCAAGTTATGGAAGAATTGGTGAAAACATCATGAGAAAGACGGCAAGGAACTGTGCCCTCTGAATTAGAGAGCTAATTTTGAGAGATCACTTACTCTTGGTTGATCTCGATCTTCTTCGTGATGTTTTTGTTGTTTCCTGTGAACACTAATTCATAATAGTCGAACCGTCCTTGTTCTATATCTGAGTCGCCAAAATTAATATTGATTGCTGTTGACGAGATTCTTCCAGGTTCCATCATCGATGAGATTATAGGAGCTGAACGGATAAATGATATTGATCAAACCATTCGTAAAAGATTCGTATGATAATGACATTTTGAGCACAAAATGGCCAAAAATAGCCACAATTGCGGTTCACATCTTGAGGCCGCGACATGGATTGTTAAGACAAACATCAGACTTTGTTACAGATGCGCAGCGCGTGCCGCTCGCGTCATACTGGAAGGCGCACAAAGAAACTCCAACACGCTGCATCGACGCCCTGGATTGCGCGCTTGCTATTGTGTAGCACACCGCGAGCAGGGTGAATAACGGCCGAGGAATTCCTCGACCATGGCTCTCTGCTGTGCGAGAGTAGTGGCGAGAGTTAATGTACGCGTGCAAGGCACAGACGACTAGCGTATGGCGAGAGTGAACATCCGCGCGGGAGAGCGTGAAAGAGCAGGCGAAAATTCTCGACCAGTCGTTGCCGTTTCCTCGAGCGATTTTCGTCATGCCCCGCGAGTACTGACCGCTGGACTTGCGATCGGCGCGTCTGTCACGGTTCGACGGACGCGCTGATAGCAAGTCTAGCGGTCATTACTCGCGCTGTTTGAAGTCGAAGCCACATTTGATAAATGTCGCACGGATCAGCTGTTTTGCCGCATTTTGCTATTCCCTGGGATTATCCGACTCCAACAGAACGCTTTCTGGGAGATCTTCAACGACACTAATGTTGTCGCTTATCCATACTACACGATTTTTCAGCCAATTACACGAGACTATGATTTTTTCGCTCCTTTTATGATTCCTTGTGATCGTTGTTTTGTTTATTGTTTATGTTCTTCACTTGACTTCCAATTTAACACGTTGACGACATCGCAGGTTTTGGCTTTTTTCACCACATGGGACATTACCGATTTGACGGGCGCGATTTGGCTGACGCGCATGCGCGTCAGCTCGTCCCATGAGGTGCGTTTTTTGGAACTGAAGCTGGAAAGTAGCAAAACAAGTGTGCAATGGTAGCAGGGGAAATAGAGCCTTCAGCGAAGATACCCCCTGCTTGTTTGCACCCTCTCAGCGAAATAGTGGTATCAATGCTAAAGGAGGAACAGACCCAATTCGGATGTGGGAAAAAAATTGTACTGCGATTCAAATGATATACATGTAAAGCTGGATGAGCATGATTACACCACCTCGTTGAGAGGGCCAAGACAAATCACGTGATGCGTCGTCGACTATGGCACCCCTCAATTTTCAAAGGTTAAGAAAACCTTTC
>KZ345751.1:67142-78126 GCA_002352805.1 Teladorsagia circumcincta | reverse complement strand
GCGCAAATAAAACCCTGCACCAGGGTTGACTAGTCAAGGGGTCGTAGTGAGCGCTCGTGCCCTTGAAGGGGGGGGAAGGAGTCATTCAACTTAGTGTCTTGTGCTTGTGACTAAGCCTTAGGTATACATATGTGTCCTCCTTAGCGGTTCTCCCGTCTCCTGGGCTTAGTACTGTTGTCAACTACCATCGGCCCTGCTGTGATGTCCCACTCCCCCAAGAACATGAGCGCCGTCATAGTGGAGTTAAATAAGGGGTAGCAATTGGCGAAACGTTGGTGTCAGTCGAAAGGGAATTTCTGTAGAACAAAGTTTTGCGAAGTTTGGAGCCGTTTTGACTATTCGAATAATTCCGATTTGTTAGCTTCTAACAGTCATATATACCACACCGAAAAATTGGAGTACAAGGGGGCGGAGTTGGATGTGTGTCAGGTGGAACCAATTTAGGATTGATACTACCAACCACTAAGCAGTGGAGTGAAGGGGAGGGTGTGGAAAGAAAAACGTTTGGCTTGTATCTCTGAAATCGGCCACGTGCCACGATTGAAGATACTCTACGCTGGAAAGGAGAAGGGAGGGACTACAAGGCGGAAGCGTAGGAAGCACCACCAAATTCTTGGGATTACGTCAAAGCAAATTTCGAGAGCACTGATTTGGTTATGAAGTGGATTGTAATCTACGGTTCAGTACACGCCACACATTCGTCCGCCATGCCGAATCGTAGACATGTTACAGGATGTTTCGCCTACATCATGGATTGAAGGAGCCAAACCAATCTGGATCATTTTTGGCGCTATCGCAAGATACCGGGGCATTGTAGTAGCAATGCATACAAGCCATGTAGAACATTACCTCGTTGGACTAAATCACGGGCACTAAGAGGGAATCCGTGTCGGCGAGCAGTTTTCATTTTCTCCAAAATTTCTGCCGCCTCCAAGAATCAGCCCTAGAGGATGCCTCCTCATCTTGTGATAGCGCCCATACTTTATAAACGCATGAGATTCTGACCATTCACTAAGTTGATCACTGGGCCATGGTTACTACAGCAATACCTCTGCACTGCCTCTTGATCTTTAAAAACAGTGAATTATGTCAAGAGCGATGTAGGCGAAGTGAAATAAACCTTAGGTAATGTCACATGATCGTTACAATATTTACAGGATCCCAATGTGCTGTTCATGGACTGCTGCGAACAGCGCGGCCTACCAGACGCATGTCTCCGCCACTGCACGTACAACACCTTCAGAAAAGACTCGGTAAGGGCCCAGATTTAGTGTGTCTGGAAATCACAAGAATTCTAAATCTTTTGCATTTTTACGCGAAAGATTTCCAACGATCACTTACCATATCTGAATGGTTGATAGATTTGATCTGACTTGAAAGCACTTCTGAAATGTTCTTTTCAGTTGATCCGCATGTACTTCAAGCAGGACGCCTGTCCTATTCATGCAACGGCCGAGATTCAGTTCTGTGCCGCCCAAGGACGAGATCATCGTGCATGTTGTCAAAGGAACGGAGTCACAACGACTCTGGCTGGAGCTAAGGTACTTTTCAACGTCCTTTGAGAATACATTCAGTTTTCTCCCCAGATTAGATACTAAAGCTGAGAGACCGTTGAAACCTAAGGTTACGATTGGGCTCAGAAGCTTGACCTAAAGTTAGCCTTGAGCTTGCTACGAGCAAATCAGAGGTGGCCTAATCTGAGCAGGTCTGACGGGAATTTAATGTACATCCTACCCTTTGTACTCCTCAGAAAGCCATTATTAACATTATTGGCATAAGTGAAGTTCTAGCTCAGTGAACTCTGCCTCACTCTCGGTGACACGATGGAACCTTTTGTAAGTGTGCGCCATGCATACGTCCTCAACTGATCTTTGTATATGCATTTCAAACCCTTATGTTAAGTATAGCACTTGGAAGCGAACGAGATATGAGCACCCTTGCAATTTTCGGAGACTACCACTCTGAAGAGGCGGAAGGAATCAAACTACAGACCATACTATGCTTGAAAAACGTCGCCTCTAACCGCTGCGCTCTAATACCACCTCCCCTATAATTCGATTTTTTCAGTGCTTGACGTTCTGCGATCAACGACCAGGCAATGTCACAATGCTCGATATGTCGTATGTGCCATGCTACGAACGTTTCGAGAACATGAAGGCGTGCTTTTGGCACGATACTGTCAACAGGCTCAAGAAATGAGACTCAATAGGCTCCGTACGCTTAAGACTAGACATCACTCAAACGTAACTTCCATAAGTGTGTAGCAAGGCCACCACGCGACATCGCGCACACTTGGTCGTGCGGCGTGTGCGGCAATTGGTTTGAGCGACACTCCCTTCACACCGCTCCGCCCTAACCCAAGCGCCTGCTATCTCGCTGTGTCTGCCTCCTTCCTCATCAGTTCTCATGCTAAATGGACATCACCAATCAATTGCCCCAAATGCGGCATGACCAAATGTGCGCGACGTCGCGTGGTGACTTGATGCTACACCTAATTTCCATAGGCCCTTTCACTGTGTGTTGTATAATTCTTGGCTTCTCCAGAATATGTATATTGATCCGTTGGCATAGCCGTGAAATTAATTGTTTGTTTCCAATCATGAATAGCCCTTGTGAACCGCACGTCAGCGTAACTATGGGGGGAGGGAAGGGGGAGGGGATAGGCAGGTGGTGAAGCACCCAAAAAATCCTGTGACTTAACGGCGGACCAAAGCCCTAAAAGAAAGGATACCGTGTCCTTGTTCGTGCCCTACTTGCCCTTGTTACCACGAAGAACATCTGATACTTGGTCTAAAATTGACCGCTGCAAGTGCAGCAGAGGTTGCGATTGAGCGTGCGGTTGCGGAGTGGTTAGAGCAGTAGTTGAAAGAATAGGAACGCTTGTTGCTCCGCGATCACTCGCTTTGCACCTTCCTCCTTTGGCAGATAGCTGCTCTCGGTTTCCCACGGCTGCGCGTGAAGTGATTGCAGACCTAGCCTCAGGTGGCACAAGATGCCAGCAAGAGCATCAAATGCACTCGCGATATCGATTATCTCATGGCTATCGCCAGCTACAATGTTCAGTCTGCAATTACGACATGTACGACCGCGAGAAACAAACTGTACATCAAAATTATTTGAAAACCATGTATAACACATTTGATTTCACGTCTATGACCCTACTATCAAATCATTCCAAATACTTTCCCTCACCTAACCAGGTCTCAGCCTTTAAGTCGTCATTGATTTTGTCTGTAAAAATTCTGTGCAAATGCTATTAACCAAACGACATATTACTTGCAATGTTTCCTTAACACATTTATTTTATTGTAACAACAATCCATACATCTTATTTGTTGCATAAATATTTACATAGAAAACAAATTTGGAAACAAATCACAATGAACCACCCGAACTCGAAGTTCTCTACAAACGCAACGGAGACATCACGGAACCCTTTTTTACACAAAACAACCCTTCAACTACGCGAAGTGGCAGTCAGTCGCTCTAATCAGTACCTCTGGTCGAAACAACAAATTCCTTCAACCCCCCCCCCCCCCAATTCAGATTCGCTCCGCTGCCCTTACTTAGCAAACCTCCTCCTCACAAAACAAACCCGCGCTATATTCACCTCTCCTCCAGCTAAGTTGACAGCTCCGTGACACGATGGCAGTGGGTGCCGACGCTTGCAGTCGCACTTTCGCACTTAACATCGTAAGTTATTCTACTACATTCGATAATGAGCTACCAATCTCGTAAGAAATACAACAACAATGACAACTCTCATAGGATCAACAAAAAAGAACAAGGAAGACACAAATCTCAAGTCAATAAATAAAACAATCGATATCTTCCTACAATTCTACATCACGAATACTTGTGCGATGTCATCGTGATCATATGTCTTCTTCAGAAACGAGTCTACTATTCGAATACCCGAAATTGACTGAAAAACGAAAATTTCACAAGTTAGAAAATATAGAAATTCCCATTCGAAAAATTTTTCAGATGGCTTCTTCAAGCTTGAAATGTCGCAGGATATTGTGCCCTGTATGCAAGCGCTTTGGACTCAACTATGAGAAAAGTTTACCCATTTGGCCACATTATCTACGACATTTGCATAACCAAAGGTACTGAAAAGCTACCTGGAATCCTATGGAAATGGGCAGCATCTCCACGCTAAACGAAACACTACCGTTTGGTGGTACTTGTCCCAGAGACACCCCGCTAATTGAGCAAAACACAAGGGACGTTGACGTATTTTGAAGTTCGAGTTGCAAATCCAGAGATCGTTCACTGAAATTAGCAATCATTTCTTTTCAATACCAGTGCAACGGAATTAGCCCCATGGCGCTAAATGCACTACTCCCTACTTTGCATTTCCCAGATCGAGAGCCATCCAGATCAATTAAATCATGCAGACGGAATGTCGGAACCGCTAGAAAAGGTGCGCCGCTTGGTGGAGTAGAACATAAGTATCAACCTTGAACCATTTAGGCCTCAGAAGACAACGATATTGTCGAAATGTTAGGCCGAACCAATAAATGTTCCACCTACCAACCTCGTACGGCACAAACAACTAACACAAATAAGAACAAAAGATGCCGAGGTTACAAGAAGAAGAGAGAAGCTGGAGATTATCGGAAAATTGTCCTAATCAACACTTCTTTTAGCTCGCAGAAAAACGTATGAGAGCAAGCTAAACACTTTTCGAACCTATGAACCCTGTAACAAGCAAACTTGTAAAATTCATGATTGGTACAGGGGAACGGAAACTCCTGGGCTCTTCCAGCGAATCTGCAATGTGGGTCCCGTAACGGAAACGCCCGAAAGGTCCTACATATGAGATTAAAGCATCGCCGAGATGCGCGCACGCTATAACGTCAATGGCATATTTGTGACAAGCGCCGAAATCGGCGCGGGCGTCAATGTGTTAAACGTCGCTTCCCAACTGATGGCACTGTACCCGGCAGTGCACGATGATTCTCCATTTCACGTCACAGAGGGAAGTAAAGAGGCCAGGCAGCGTTCTCTCCAACAATCTCGCCTACGTACGATGGCCAAGTACAGAAAATGCGCTTTCTGTCTCCGTCCAAGGACAATGGTCAACCGGAAGGCTTGGTGGCCCAGCGTTTCGTAGTGTTCTCTGGGTCCTCTCGTACATATACACTATTACAGTATCTCTGATTTCTTTCCTTCCTTCAAAAAGCTTAGTCCTGGACAGTCACAACGTAAGTGCTTTTCTGTCTGGACACGTTGGCTGACCGCTCCCCCGTAACCTTCTTTCCCATGATTTAAAGTGTAGTAATTACAGAACCAATGGCACATGGCTTGAAACTGTAAAAGCCAAAACTCACCAGCAGTTATAGAGCTTGCAGTCTATCGTAAACGGTTTGCGAACAGGTACTGTTGCTGGCAAATTTTCCACCGAAAGGCGAACATCGCCATGAGCAGGAGCCTAAAGTGTATGATGAAAATCCCAGAGCTATGTGACACCGATTTCGGCCAAACAAGTATCTAATAACAAGTATCTATCTGGCCAAACAAGTATTTAATAACAAGTATCTATCTTATACTCACAATTCGCTGCAAAGGACTAGTCTGGAGGCGGCCTCGCTCACCCATACTCGTTCGCCACGACATATCCAACTTGCCTATGTTGGTCATATCCTTATATCTGGAAAAATCAAAAAAAAATGACAATTTTGTCTTTTTTAACTGCCGAAAAAAGGTATCAATCTATGAAAACTCACACGCTACTCGGGGCATCCTTGGGAGTAAGGCAGAAAAGAAATTGGCGTATATCACGAGGCTTCAGATACATGCCAGAAAGTTCTTCGGCATCACTAAAAATATAGATATCACAACCAAATATAATACTTGAATCATCCCTAGCAGGTCCGCTAGCCACCTCAACTTGGGTTCGAGGCAGCACTCTTATCATTCCCGGCTTAACCAAGTACAGCAACTGCGCAAGGAAAACTGTGGGTGATAACTGAACTGTTAAAATAAAACCTTTTTTTAAAAACTTACCCGCAGTGAATACTAGTAACCGTATAATTAGGACTTGGTTCCAACTCTACTCGTTCGAGAATCATCGCAGTAGCGGCGGTATTTTCAATTTGAGCTTCGAGATAAACATCGTTATTCTGCAAAATACAGAATGGTAAGTATTTTGTAAAACCTAGAGTTTCGTAAACAATCCATGCTTCTACACAAAACATAAAGCAAATCGGATAAGTGACGTACCGAGTTATCCTGGAATCACATCATCAACACACCCGTCAATTCATCCAGCATGCATGGAATGACAACAATCAGATAAAGGGAACACCACAACACAGCAAACATAAGGCAAATTGACACAATCACCAAAACAAAAGGTAAACAACCAAATAAGCGAAACAAAAGAAAGCTAGGAGGAGCATTGTTGACAAAGTTCCATCTACCATTTGCAATTAGTCACAATAGGAGAGAAATGTCGTGGCTAGCTACGAGAACGTCGGATATCACACCTTTACGGTCCCAGATACCCTTTGGCTCCATAACCCGTTTAATAGAGTGTTGAACTACGTGATTGACCCAATGATTGAAACCTCAGATGAATAACAAAACGTATTACGCAAAGCTCGACAGCTGCACACGAAAAGCGCTTCTAGTCGAGTACATGTGCGTCGATCCCCCTACCCCTCAACCCTTCCCTATAAAAAATCGCTGACACTCCATCGAAAGCTATTCGCATCTTTTGAAAAGGCAAATAAACACGGAACAGTAATTATGCAATAGATCCCCGTAACGCGCTTACAAAATCGCCCATGGTTCTCGACTCCGGAAATAGCATAGTAGCGACAACGAAAAAGATATAATTGACAAGGAGATTAGGATAGCATGTTGACAACCTTGTCAGTGTGAAATCCTAATCCTATCCGAATACTGCTGTTCTAATACCCTATCGCCTACTACCCGAATCTCTTAAGTCGCGAACTATGAACGCTACCTCACTTAATTATTCGTCTCCCCGCTGTCAAGCCTAACCTACGATGCCTCTAAGGTGAAAAGAAAAACAAGCAACCATTATATAGTAAGTAATTCTCACCTCAGCGTTATAAAATTTGGTCTTCACATCTATCGGCTTACTAACGGGGAACTTGATAAATTTCCGGAAGTACATCTTTTCATCAGAAGACGTCTTATAGTTCACCGAGCAGATAAGGCTAAAACAGCAGTTGTCATGGAAACAAGATTGTAAGGATCCGAGAAAAAAAAAGAGCTGCAGTTTGGTAAGCTTCGCTACATTGGAGCCGTGCGCCAGCATTCATAGATAGCCATTAGGAGATCGTGGAACGTGGGACATGGACAAAATCCACGTATTCCACCCAGGTCGCACATTTCACGATTTCCGAATCAATACCTATCTTATGCTGATAGCAGCCCAGCTGGCCAGGTAGGTGATTTACTAATCCCGCTCAATCCCGGTCCTCTGAACAACTCTTACTGCTGTCAGCTATGAACGCTACCTGAAATATGGCCTCAGCCACCAGACGAACGAAAGCTAAACGAAAGTTTGGCAGTGCCGAGATTCAAATAGGCAATAAGGGGCATGACTCACATATGTTGTCCAATTTCCTTGACTTCATGGCTGATGATTTGACCAGAGCATTTTCCACCCTCCAAAACAACTTCGTGGATGTTCGAGTTTAAACTCACTCTTTGACTATTCGTTTGCAGATCGCACTGCAATAAAATATGGCTCTTGAAATCGAAATTCGGAAAAATGCTGTTTTAGAGAGTTCCATAGCAATGGCCGGTATTCTCCTATTAAGGTGCTACAGAAAAAAAGCTGAAGCATTGAAGCAAGCAGCTCAGCTGGCCAAAAAGTAGTGATTTGAACTGCACCGCAAGACGTGGTGGAAGGTGCAGAACTGGCAGAAATTCAAGATCAAGTCACTTTGCGGTAACATTTGTACAATAAAGGGGATGGAATATCTGAGACCGATCAACCTATAACCCTCAACGAAACCTTAAGAGAGTTAGAGATCTCAAAAGCAGACCAAAAACGATAGCGGTTTTAGTGCAACTAGCCAACATTTCATTCTAACATACCTTGACAGAGACATCTGTAACTTTCTGGTCGCTCTCATTAGTGCAGTTGACATAGAAGGTAAACGTCTCACCGAGATAGATATTCCTGCAAACAGCTGAACTCAAGGAAAACGAGCTAAAGAGCTTTCAGCGCGGTCACCACGATCTCTGCCGAAGAAGATGAACTAATCGATAGGCAGTCGAACCCAAATCTAGCCCTTGGGCCGTGCGTGCGGTAAAAGCGCTAGTTGCTTCCTCCCATGACAGTCTACACTTCGCCTTAAGGAGCTTTCATAGCCCGACGTTGGTCAGAACCGACGATCAAAACGTATTTAATGCTGTGTGATTACTACTACGTCTCGATCGGACCGAATGACCAATATGTGTTTAATGCTGTGCGATCATTAAGATCGTGAAGCTTGGACGTCCGGAAGCGTATGGAAGCGCCCCTAGAGAGCCCAAAATCTTGCATGATTTACTCGAAAGACGATGAAAGGATAAAAGAGAGGAACATAAAAGCAAAACTTACTCAAACATCTGTGGCGCAACGAAGTAATCACCAATGACGTCTTGCTTTTTTTCACTGTCGTTCTTGGTGAGGGCTGATTCGAGAAGTTGAGAAAACCCAGCCGCATCGAGCGGATCCACAGCAAATGGAGCCGCTTCTGAGAACTTCGGCCGAGCGAGGCGCATTACTGTAATCTCAATTTTAAATGTATTCGCTCCCACCTAGTGCAAGTGAAGCAGTTGCGGGATGGTGTCACAGGAAACATCATGATTTTCTGAGACCCAATTCCTCCACCCTTGCCCTTGATAACCAAGGCCTAAGCGTTAGCCTTCTATGATTACATTTGCCTTTCGAACTGTGTTTCAGACCCCACCTCTTCATTGCCTATGCCTTTTCAGAGCTTTACACTCACGAGCACTTCTGTAGAAAAAATAAACCAGCAGTTCAGATGGTATCCACTGCAATACGAGTATACCAGCTGATGTTGGACACGATTTCATGGCTGGGCACGACCTACCTATCGCCTACACATATGACCATACGAGCTCGTGTTTACTCAGTATGCACCTGTCTGTCTGAGACCTTCTCCAAACTAGGCGATAATGCAGCCAATAGAATGGAATGGACAATTTGCTGACAAAATAGGGAAGCTCACACGTCTTCTGGGAGCAGTGCCTCATGATAGCATGATTGTGATAAAGCTCCCAACTGCTACAAAAGGTACTCATCGAATAATTCTCGGCCATCCCAAATGGCAGCCGTAGGAAAGGACAGAAAGAAAAACCAGTCGCCAAAAAGCTCAGCTTCCCAGTCAATGTTACAGTATCACCGCAAAAAGGATGTCATGCGGTGATGACACACTCCAACAGTTGTATTAACACCCAAAAAGCATACTTTAAACATTTCACATGGTGCTGTTGTCGTACTAGCAGGAGAACGTATGGGAAGGCGTAGGGTGAGGGGAGAGCGAACACGACCGCCAACAAACTCGAGATCCCACCTAGGTGTTGTGGTTTCCTTCTAACATATGTATACCACTACTACATTAAGACCATCACCATGAAAATACCCGTAGTGCGCTTACGCACCCGGCTAACCTACAAAACTGGTAGGCATAAAATAGCTGACAGTTACATGGGATGCTCCCTTTTTTCGTGTGTAATGAGTTCGTAGAAATAAAAGGAAGTAAAGGAATTTTCCGCTCGTAGGGCGGAAGCGATGTAGTGACAAGTGGCTCGCTTACCACGTGCGCGGTCCGGGGATCAAATCCTTGGTCGTGCGTCGCTCACAAGGGGGTTCTTCAGGGTAACCCCCTTCAAAACGGCTTCTTGCATAATGTAGGGCCGCATGCTGGGAACACAGAACTATGTTCCTTTTCGCTGAACGGTTTTGACAGCACCAAAAAAGAAGCGCGAGGTGCTGTTGATGATTTGATCCCCGTTGGGAACTGAATTTTGCATTTAAGTTCACGCCTACAGGTTGATGTCAAAAGGCACTGAAAGTCAAAATCAGATGTACGTTGACGATTAGGACCATTTCGAGGCCAACAAGTAGCCGCAAGTCAAATGGAAAAGGGTACTCTCCAAGGGGGGCCGAAAAATCCACAATACCATACACTTCTTTTCTGGTACTGCCAGATCCGTTCAGCTAAAACGAAACATGGTTTTGTGTTTCCAATATGTATGTGTTCCTACAAGATGCAAGAAACAGTCTCAACAACGCGGGTCGCCCTGTAAGACCCCCCTTTCAGGCTAACCAAGCTCGCAATCCCTCCGGGGCCGGTAGATCGTACCGGACTTGTCTGGAAGGATAAAAACGCTAACTTGTTCATCGGCTGGCATCCGCATCTCATTGTATAAGCCAATTCAAATTGCCACTGCGAATGTACAAGCGGAAGTAGAATGCGTGCCGCATCCCAGAATGGGTCTGATCAACGGCAAATGCCCTATCCTTTTAACCTTTAATGAGCTCGTAAGCATAGGTTTTTCTAGAAGGACGAATGTGTTGTGACTTGTAGTAACTGAGCCGCATTACTTTTTGACTTTTCATAGCCACTAGGCGAAAAAAAAGGAAAGACAGAAAAAGTTAGCATAAGCTTCCTTGGCGGATCTCTTGACTTGATTTCTTGACAGAACAAATCCAAAGAATTAATGAAGAGATCATACAATTTATTTGATCTATCCAGTTCTAATCTTCGAAGAGAGCAGACCAGCCAAGTACGTAACCTCCAGTATCGTAATACCAAAGTCAATCCCGGTCCAGAAAATGTTCCCAAGCACATATAAGGCCACCTAAAACCTTGAAAAACTGACCTTTCAGAGAGAGAAGTTGACTAGATGTTTGAAGAGTTTCATTCATGATTATGAAATCAACTGAAAACAGAACCCTGAATGTATTTCGGCACTTCAACTGTTC
>KZ345748.1:87438-101094 GCA_002352805.1 Teladorsagia circumcincta | reverse complement strand
CGAGTGGTTATGGAACGAATAACGAAGAATCAGGCTCACAGAGAAGTTCTGCGAGAAATCGCGAAGGCTCACGATGACATTACGCGAGAAGTCGCGAAGATTCACGAGGGCATTCCGCGAGAAGTCGAGAAGAGATGGCGCACCTCCAGTTGCCTTTCATATCGGATAGAACTAGTATGGCAATACGACAATGCATTGCACGAGCGGGTCTAGCTGATGACGTCGTTTTGATTAATTTACCGGGAGACACTATCAGACGTCAGCTGATCCGCAATAGACTCTATGACCGCGCGTGCACAACGGATGATTGTGTCGTTTGCCCATATGGAAGACAAGGAGATTGTACGCAACGAGGGATAGTATACCAACTTCAATGTTCAACCTGTGACGAACTTCATATTGGAGGAACCGGCAGTATGCTAGGCGTACGCGTTAAAGCACACATGGCAGGAAAGAGGCGCGGAAGTCTGCCCATTCCACTAGGCAAGAACCGAGTAGAAGGACATCAGGGTAATGATTTTGAAACAAAGTGCAAAATTTCACCTTACGAAAACGACATCGGTGCCAGAAAGATGTTGCAGGCGTTTTATATCCGCACGAAAAATCTAGGACTGAACAATCGAAATGAATGCGTAGCCATTACAAAAGAATTCTTGCCTTTCATTCCGTTATGTGGGATATAAGATCACCACATATGGCACGTAGGACGCTGACTGTCTAATAGTGTCTCATTTTATTTGCTCACTAACAGGAGGAGGCTGCTGAGTTGGTGGACTAACCACAGGTTAGTTCGTTCGCTGGGATCGTTTAGTTTGTATTATTTGCATTCTGGGTAATATGCAAGATTGGGCCCTTGACCGGGTGGGCTATAGAGCTAGAACTTCGAACCAGTTTCAGGTCCTGAAGACGGACTGTCGAAACGTTGACCAATAAAAGTGTTCCACCATAGAAACCTGTACGACATAGAAGAAACAACACAATATCCGGAAATGCCCAGGTTCCAAGAAAACCGAAAGTGGAGTTTATTATAATTTTAGTTTTCAGCACCATTCATTTCGTGAACAAGGAAACATTTTGAATTCAAATGAACGGAAATATTTCATTCACATATTTCAAAAGAGGTCACTCTGCAGATTCTGCAAAGATGTAAATCCATCATGTTTTCAGTTGAACCTCAATGTTATTTGATGGAACTGTAGGGTTGTTCCCATATCTTTTCAAAGTAATGACTAGGTAATATCATCACCATTGAACTCAAAAACAGCAGGACGAGAGAGTTAGAAGATTTGCCATGTAGTCAGATTTAAGCCCCGTTTACGTGTTGTTAAACTTTCCGTCCGACATAGGACGATTCAGGTACCTAGTAAGGAGGCGTTTGCGCGTACTAACATGCGGAGCTCAAGCGGAGGCGGAGCTCAAACCAACTCGCTGTGACTTCCGCGCCTTAGACCGCGGAAAAGCAACGTCTTGAATCCTTCGTCCTCCGGCCGCTGATTCCCCTGGCGCGTAGCTTCCTGGCACAGACGCCCTTTATCGTAATATCTCGCTTTGCAGAACATATCTCTTAAGGCACCTTTTGGCGTGTGTGAGAGAAATTCTGAGACCGATGTACGATGGAAAATGTCTTTGAGTTCTGAAAACTCGAAGCTATCGCTGGAATCGAGCCAAGTTTCCATCTCACTGTTTCCATTTTTGATATGAGTTTTTCTCTGTGTCAAACGCATGTGCGAGAAAAATTCGAAAAAAGTGCAAACGACATCAAAAAGTATCGGTTAGAAAGCTAAAGGTAACGCAGCAGACTCAGCAGTCCCACATCATGAAGAAGTTGACTTGATTTTGAGATGATTTTGTGTCCTTGAATGTGCCCTTCTCATTTTCCATCGAACAGTAGTCTCAGAGTTCCTTAAAAACACGCCAGACCGTTTCTCCCGAAAAATTAAATTTTCTTTGAAGGTGAGATTTTTGAGCACTCTTTGGAAGAATCAATTGATTCCTCAATAAAATGATGGTTATCGCAATCGAAACTTTGGAAAAAAAAGATCCAGGTTCCTTTCGGATTGGACACGGTGAAGTACTCTCGACAAATACTTAACAACCTCGTGAACGGGGCTCAAATTAGGCGCGATCTGACAGCATGGCAAATCTGCTTACCTTTTCGTAAATTTTACCGTTTTCTTTCTGAGTGCGACAGCGATGTTACTTCAATCATCGCCTAGAAAGGAGGAATTGGAAACACCCTGACAGCTCCACTAGATAACAGTGAGGTTTAACTAAAGAACATGGAGTGGGATATATTTTTTTGCAAAATCGACAAAGTGGCCCTTTTCTCAAAAAGCTAAGTACAAAGTTTTCTTATTTTCGGAAAGAAAGTTGGTGTTGACACTCAAAATTATATTTACATCGAGCACATTTTTCTTTCAAAGGCTCTCTCAGAAACACTACATACAGGGGGAGCCAATAGAAAAAAGACATTTTGATCCTCACTCAAATGGATTTAATCGCACTTTGCTCAATTCGAAGCGGGTGCGTCCAACTTACATATGAAGAGCACATTTCGTTTCATAAGAATTTCTTCATGGTGGCCATCTACGTGGACGGCATCAGGAAAATTTGCCCCGGAAACGTGGTGCGCTGGTCGAGGTCGATGGGGGGTTCCGAAGGGCGGGTTCCGAGGGGGTTTGCATAGTTAGAGGTAATGTCCCTAGAAATCTATCCCACATTGAATCGATTCAGGAAATTGTGTAAGAGCTTCAAGCTGGAGCATCCACGGTAGCTCACCCTGTGCTCGATGACGGAGAGATGACGTCATATTCTAAAAACCGTGAGGGCAGTGAGGGAGGGATTCCGTCCACTTACAGAGGGACACTTAGTTGATATTATGCATTATAACTTCCAACAACGTCGGCAATCCCTGCGAAGAAAAATGGACAAAATGTCCTTTTTTGCCCCCCCCCCCTGTTAGCGAGAAGTTTTCAGGTGACTTCTATTTATGCAAAGCAGTGTACACCTTTTTGACAGAATTTGTGTTTTCAGCTAATGAGACATGCGCTTTTTGAGAGCCGCTGAGGATGCTCGCGTGCAGAATAAAATGTTCAGGGGGTTGCATTCCGTGAATTCAAAGTGAGTTGATTGTGTCGATGCATCTAGCAGAACACAAAGAAAGTGCATTGCATCGCAGCATGTTGTATAGAATCAATGCTTGATAAGACATACAAAGCTTTCGGAATTTAGAAGTGATGAGTGTTTTTTGCCTTCGATGAGCTGCAAATGAATAAATATGAATTCTTCCCAATGCTGATACATTGGGAAGAACTCGAAGATGCAAGTGACGTCTTATAGTGAGTAATTGCTAGCATTCATTACAGAATTGCAATCGGGGTAATAAGAGCATAATGATTAGTGTAATATTAGGCCGGTTCATAAGTCTTGCAACAAACTTGCTAAATTTTTATTTTGGTATTTTTGTGATATCCTTTTTCCAAACATCCAGCACCATACAGGCCACCAGCATCTACAAGCTATTGCCAGAGCACCAAAAGCTGTTCGATGCTTCTCCTGCGCAACTCCATCGAATACTGGTCGAAAAAAGATTGGATGTCGATTTTGATATCAGTCTGGTTACAACAAGATTTCTTCTCTAGGTGGTCTCGAGAGCGGGTGAGGTAGGCACATTGTCGCGCGAGGTCGGGGCTATAGGGTGAATACGAAAGAGCTCTCCGTCCGAGAGCACTGAATTTTTACCGGATTTCCTTAACAATGGGTGGTTCAGCAGTGTCGCACAAAAGTAGACTTTGTCTTGTATTTTTTTGTATCGAAAACGTTGCAACCCAGCAGTGATTGGTCGGCTTTCGCAGTGACTGCGACATTTGAAGGTGGGGGTCTCCAGAGTTGAACTCCAATCAAATTCCACAAAAAGTCCAAAAAGCCCGACTCAGACAAGGCTGACTTTTAGCAGTCGGAACTTTCAGAGCATTAGAGCTAGACTGCCGCCGCTTGTTCATTTGTATGCACACATTGCCCTCTCCTACCTATCAGCAAATGTGATGGAACTTCAACAGACGAAACAATAGTAAGTCGACTTGAACATGACGTCGTGTTTGGAGCCGACTGGCCTCAAGGCATGCGGGGTAGGAACTCTTGTTTCCTGGATCTTTACAAGCCTATGGAGAAGCCTAAGTGGTGTCTCCTTGTCGCATCAGAATTGCGCTAGCGAATAATCGGTAACTTATCTAGATCCCTTTTCAGCAGCGTCAGTTAGTGCATCATGATTGCAAGTCATGGAGTGATTCGAGTGTGGACCATCTTCGAATAAAAAAGTCAACGCTAAGCCGAGTGGAGCGCCTGTGCACCGTGAATTGAGAGAGGGTGCCCTCACCCATGTTCTGGTTCATCCTTGATGTAGCCTGACTTAAAGGCAGAATTCAGGATCAGATGATGAGGTAATTAGACTCAAATATGAAAGTCGGGGCGGGAGGTGGACCGCCAGAGGAGGAAAAAAGGAAAAAAATCCTGAAATACACAGGAAATACGGGCCTTTTGCTTCACGTTGCGGAGAATTCCCGAAGATCAGCTGAGGAATGAGAGATCATGGGAACGCGGAGAGTGGTAGAGATTTACGTGTAGAGATAGCATGGCAGATCAACATTGCCACGCAGACAAGATATCGAGCAGTGAGTGGGGCTTGCCACAACCGGTGGAGCGTGCCTAAATCCTTGGCGCCTAGCGTCCAGGGGCTGCTTTTTGATGCAGGATGATGGGGGGAAGTCTTTAGTTTCGACCTCATTGAATAATCCACGGGATTTTGGCTGGCCCATCTTGCCCAACCCCACACAAATGACCTCTGCAGCAGACTTTTGGAAAATTCAATCCATGAGGCGGCACAGCACACTGCCAGTGGATCCGAGGACTCTCACTAATAGAGCTTTAAAGGCAAGCTCCGCGATAAAATAGGTTTGTAGAGAGGGTGGGTTCTTACCACTTTTCTCGCATCACCAAAAGGGTCAGATGTCGTACAATCCCCGCAATGGTAACGCTGCCGTAACGCGGTTGCGCTCTTATTGCGGCGCCAGCATGGCAGCCGACCGCGGAAGGCGGAGCTTGCGAGCCAAGGTGTGGATTGCGGATGGAGCAAGCTCCTACTGCCTTTGTCTCGCAATTATGAGCCACAAAGGGAGCGGAACATCAACCCTGGTCCACCTGCCTACTACTTCAGGAGATGGAACAGGTGGGCTAGCCCAATCGCGGAGCGTGCCTTTGAGTCAGCTATCTCTAAACCCTACAATAGGTACATTTGACCTAGAGTTGAAAGGCAACATATACAATACCAACAGTAAGGAAGAAATCGCGGCGATTCTGCCCCAATTCATCGCTAAGCTAGGAAGTTCGCCATGGTGCACAACAGGTCGCACCCGAAAAACTCGATCGGTGATACAGGCAGGCGGGATATTGCTTTTGTTGATAATATACTCGGATACTGGAAAAATGCAAAGAAGTAATTTTTGGGCGGCAATAAATTTGCACATTCAAAGCCGGTGCTTATCACATTGGACGAAATCTATGATGGACCACAAAACAAAAATTTGAGTCTAGTCCCTCCTGCAATACTGTCTGGTGATGGGAGGAGCCAAAACTCTTCCAGGCATCTGATGCACATCTTTTTCAGGAGCGGAGACAATACAATTTTTCACACAATTGGTACGGTATTTCTTAGCTTCTAAACATTGTGATACGTTCCCCATTGCATAGATCTCACGACCTAATATACACGAGACTTTCTTGATAAGGCCTAAGTCTGGACTACACGCCGTCTGTGATAGCAACAAATTTTTTTTGCAAGTGAGACACTTGCTATAAAAAAATTCGTGATAGAATACATAGATCGCAACGTTTTCTTGCATGGAGACGTAGTTCTTGATGGGGTTTTTCTCTGTGAATGGAACCAACGCCTTACCGAAAACTGGCGTTAGTCTTGATTTTTCATTTTTCTAAAAGTGAGCTAAATTTCAAGACTCCGTCACTACGGAGTGCTCCCAAAACGACAAAAGAGAGGCCATATTTCCTTGAGATATTAATACAGTGACGATAGTACGCCAGTACGAGTCTCTCCAGCTCATCTCCGCTAAATTTCTTTCCACCAAAAGAATAGCCTGAAGAAAACTGGCGAATTCAAATTTTAGATCTAGCTGTAATGTGTTTGAAACGAATCGCTGTCAGCTTCTCTTCAACACATCCCCGACAGAAGCCGATTTTCTCGATGATATTCAGTCGGTCGTGGTGCAGACTTCCTCTTTTTAAAGCATGTAGTTCGATGTCTTCGCATTTTTTTTTATCCATTTTGGAAGCGGAGTTGCGCAATCCGCATTCACTTTCCTGCCAATGTTTGAGTCTGATGCCAAGTTGGCTAACACGCACCACTCTGTTCACAAACAGCAGAACTCTCTCCATTTTGGGGTGCTTGTAGTTGAAATCCTTGAAGATTTAGCAGTAGCGGCGGCTTTAGGCAAAGAGTCGTAACGCGGCAGCACGACCCCGATTTCCGATTAAAGGTCGGCGTATAATTCCGCATTGCATAAAGGCGTATGCGAGTTTCGAAAACAGAAAAAAAGCTGGAAAAAAGTAAATCATTAAAATCGCCATCAGAAAATACATCAACGGTAGAAAATAGAGAAGTTCGACTTCTCTCAAAAATCAGATTTTTTATAGGTTACGATCGACGTAATGTGCACAGCAACACACCTTGTTCCTGCTCTGATAGTCACATTGAAGTTACAGCAATTATTCCCGAGTCCCCTTGAATGAAGACCTGCTTACCAATGAAAAGTTTTATTTTGAATCGTCTATCGACAAGGTCTACCGCCCCGGAAAGGAACGGAGTCACGAGATCTCTTCTCGTGACGAAACCCGGATGAGGCCATCCAGGTTTTCGGCGTTCCTGGAGCGGTTGGTGGCGACTAGAGCTGCCCATATCGTCATGAAGAGAAATTCTTTTCAACTGCTACAATCAAATGAATGGTTAGTGATAGTTTTCGAGGAATAATGCGTGTTCCTATAGCGAGCACGTATGACATTGTTATCTTACTGAAGAGCTAGATTCTATTCTAGCTTATGCACAGTGCTGCGAGCAAACTCATGTTAGATTTCTATTTCCATTCGAAGTTTAATCAATGATGAAGACATGTTCATGTCTATTCTATCGCAGGTCATGATAGAATTTTCGGTTACCACCAGTGATGGGGTGCACCTTCTTCTGTTCATAATTGAACGTTTTCCTTCATAGTGGCCATATCTTTATCTGAATGCGTTTTATGTTTCTGCAGCAAGTGAGTGCTGCTTTTGACGAAGGAGTAGGATTTCGTAACGCAGATACTGTTCGTCATATAAGATTTCGTCACAAGGACGGTGCATATTTCATCATGTCCTTATATGATGATCAACATGTTATCGTGAAGAGATCTCAGTTTATCATGAAGCAAAACTCTTCCGGAGTCAAAAGTACTTCATCCATACGAAGAATTAATGTTTGTGTGATATATGAAATTTCTCACGTGATCCGTCAGAGGGACAGGTTCTCCAAAGCGCTGATTTTGCAACATTCGAGTACACTACATGCTTCACAATAGATTGTCATGGACGCTGACGTCAGTCAGCAAAACCGGAAGCAGGAAATTGGTTGCCTTGGGCTTACACCATGTACTCTAGAATACATTATTCAATGGGATAATTATCGACACTACATGCTTCACAATAGATTGACATGGACGCTGTACTGCTGGTCTCGACCACAGAAGTTCTGAAGGGTTCTCGACACCCTGTCATGCGTTTGCCTCTTACGCATGCTGGCATGACCGCTCCTGAGCGGTACTGTCATGAGGATAAGGGTGGAGTTCTCACGGACTATCAAAGCTTAAGTGCATCAGTATACTTCATTGCTGCTCTCGACCACAGGCAACAGACGGGTTCTCGACACCCGGTGACGTATATTGTTTGCTGCATAGGGCAGTACCCTCAGGTGCATTGTTTTGAAGAGGTTGCGGTGACGCATTATAAGCTAAACAATTCTAATCGCCAAGGTAACAGTATTACTCTACTGTTTTTATCAATCAAAGCAGGGATCTCGATATCCTCTGGGGATTTTACACTTGTGGCTAACTCGTTGCTGGTGGAGTAGTTGCTCTCGAGAAAACATCGGCAAATTCCTGCATGGACGTTTACCAAATCGAAGTCTGTCCTCGAGGTCTATTTTCGAGAGTTCTTCTGTTAACGGTTGACCGAGGGTCCGCGAATACTACTGGGTACCTCCATTAGAACACCTAAGACCACACATCACATTGTTTTCGAGCAATCTGTCTGAGGTCCAAAACCATATGGGCTTGCCATTCCATTACTAATTGAAGGAATAAAGTGGAATATCACATAAGGAGGTGTACAAAGCCTTTCGCGATAGTTTTCAACTTGAGATCATACAGGCTAGCAAGCATATTACACGACGTGAAGAATCGCGAATTTTGTTTGAGCTGGCTCATACGAGCCTTGTTAGCGCAAGAGAGCGTAATATGTCAGAAGGGGGGATCTATCTGCCATTGCTTCCCCGAAAAAGCAATGGGAAACTTGTATAATCATCAAAACGAGTGGGTTGTGATTCATACTGGAACAAGGCTAATCACGGATGGCTTAGGAGGCTACTGGGCCGGTAATCATGCGAACAATCAGGTCATTCCTCATAAGGTTCGGATATCGAACTCAACATATCAGATAGAATCATAATCGAGACAAGCTGAGCAGACAGTGCTGAGCATCAGCATTACAACAATATCACCGGCTGACAGTGATTTGCATAATTTTCATGTAACACGGAATGTATGGCGCAAGTGATGATTTGTCAAGCGGGTGCTTACCCAAGGCACAATTTGGAAATTTTGGCTAACCAAACTTGACATCTTTGTGAAATCGATCGATGGGCACGAGGTGCGAGTGTGGATGGAACACTGAACTGTACTTGGCTGGCCATTCACTGCAGAGGTAAAATTGTATTCGATAACACCGCGATTTTGAGTGAGAGTGGGAAACGTGGCGCATAACAGAGAGGAATTTATTAATGTCAAGTGCTCATTTTTTTTTATCCTCTGCATGAGTTGAATCATGGTGTGCGAAAAAGATGGGTTCTCATTCCGCACCATAATCACTACTTGGCATTGACGTAGATCGATCTGGAAGATACTTGTTCTTTGTCCCCCGGCTCTGAACTCCAATACCTCTGTATTATCAAGGGAGATAATTCAAAATGGTATTTATACCAGAGAGTATCGGAGGTATGAAGTTTATTTTAAATTATCTATCGACAAGGTCTACCGCCCCGGAAAGGGGCGGAGTCACGAGATCTCTTCTCGTGACGAAACCCGGATGATGCCATCCAGGTTGTCGGCGTACCTGGAGCGGTTGGCCCTCCCACCCGCCCTTTCATGCGAGCACATTGGACAGTATGTAAGAGTATGCATTGGAATTCAAACAACTAACCAGGAATCCCGGATTCGAGTGGACAGAAGAAAGGGATTTTTGGCTACAAACTTCGGCCATGAGCCTATTCCCTCATGAATCTCTCTTCGTGATCATGCTGATTGGCTTTTTACAAAGGCATGAAGTAGTCAGAGTTGATCCATCTACGTTGCAATCGAAGGGGATGATTCAAAGTCACACAAACTATTATCCAAAGCAATCATGATAGAGGTTACTCTATGATAGAGGTTACTCTATCTGCTTCAAGCTAGCATAATTCTTTAACGTTTGCTCATGAAGAGCCGGAGGAGACTCGAGGTAGCGAAATTCATACGACAAAACTACAGAGGCTGATTGGCCGTGGATCAGTAATGAGAGGAACCTCCTTCTTTGGCACAAGAAATTTGTCTCTCCTTCTCTACTACAGGGATGCGACCCAAGGAGCCAGCGAAAGTGGTGAATATTCTCCTCCCCCTTTGTTTAGACGTTAGGGGCGGACATCGATAACTATCAACTCAGCACCATCGGTACTTAGCATTTTCTTGTGCAAGATTCTTACCAAAAGTAATCATCTGTCCAAGTGAGAATTCGCTGTTATTGCTAGGTCCTCGACAGACAGTTGGTGTTAAATGCTGGTTTTACATAGGCTTCAAGAAGCTTTTTCTAGCATAAGGAACTAAGTACGTGAGGTCTCAGCCATAATGAATTCACCAATATCGTGCAAAGCACATGTGTGATATGACATGAGCACATATGATCAGTGGGAACAGCGTAATTTGATATGGTCAATTGAGTACGCAATGATTGTTCTTGATTTTACGAGAAGTGAAACTCAACTCATTTTTCCATACTGCACTAAGTCTAAGCAACAAGTTGATTTGGTCGTAAATGGGTCACTTCAAACGAGGTCTACCAGTAAGGTCAGTTTACTTAATTCTTCTTCTTTACTCATGAATCGTTTTCGTGAAAGTATAGTGGTAGTAGCGCACATTCTACAACAGGACAACACGTCAAGAGAGAAAACAAAAAGATCTAGGCTCGGGCAGACTGTGCTAGGCAAGTCATCAGCTCCCTTAATTTTCAGAAAGGGTACATTGTGAACCACAGAACAGATCACTGCCTTTTACTTTGCTTTCTATTGAGTAGTTGGTTGTCCATTCATCATGAATTGTATCTCTTCTTTATACATCTCATATTGCTTTCAACCCTTCCACTAAGTTCCAGTACAGTCGAACGTTCTCATTCTTCTCTATTGCCTGTTACTTCAACTATATTCATGTACGAGGCACAAAGTCGTGAGAGCAGCAGCGATCACATTTCCAAGGACTGTTCTTAACTCTTTACCGTAACTGATCTCATATAGAATGCTCTCTTTATTGGTAGACTGTTGAGGCTTACATGTTTTGCTGTTATGTATGTATGGTTACACATTATCCGATAGTATTCACTGTATCGCACATACATTGCATCAACGTACCGCTCCACTATTACACACCGAATGAACCTTCCTCCAATACCTCTGTATTACCAAGGGAGATAATTCAAAATGGAATTTATACCAGATGGGTTAGATTCGATGTTGAATTGTTGGGTTGGATGGACAATAGATGTCCAATCGGGCTACATATGAGCTCGACTCGTAAGCCTAGTGACAAACCGTCGATATTTTTTACCTCTCCTCTGTTCATCCAGGAGAGCTTGCCGTTTACTATGAACAAGATTGCATTCCAAGCTCACCACGCACAACTTTTCGCATCGTTCAACCTGATGCTAACGAATATCATCTTCAATGATTACATGCTTCTGCACTCAACGCTCAAGACTGCTTTTTTTGTTGAATAGTGGATCCCTTTCTGCCATCTCACACGGAACCTTTCGGAAACCTCTTCATCTTTTCCTGAATCGTTATTTTTATCAGGGAGCCGTAGTTGAAGCTTACGCAACCGCTTTTGTCCACTCAGGGACGCAAAGTGTGCTCAAGACCCCTTCATATTCGTGGCACATTTGAAATATAAAATATCCGTCGAAACTTGGGGAATTAGGATTATTCAACCCTCATAATAAACCCATGGGACGGCAGTAAAGTGGTCTTAGCTACTAGTTACCATGTGACCGCGAGCTCGTGGCATCTTGATGACGGCTCCCAAACAAAGTCTCCCTAAAATATGCGTACAGCACCCCAGGAGCCCCTGCAAAGAATCTCCGTCATAATGGTTGAAGTGAATTCGAACTCACTCGGATGTCGTGGTGATGAGATCACGTGCTAGTGAGAGGATTAGCAAGGTGGTCATCCACAAACTAACAACCATGGTGGCAGAGAAACAAGAAATAAGTCTGAAAAGTCCCCCGGAGGACTTTTTAGGGATGGGCACATCCAAACTGCCAGTCATGGGTCGAAACAAGGTGTAGGAGAGGAAAATTGTGGCGCCTTGCATCGATTGGTCAATGGTGTAGCGCCTGCGGTCCAGGTTGGTTGTTGCATCGGTCACGAGATCAATTCTTCGAGGTGTCTGGAAGTTTGCACATTCGCAGGGTATTCCCTTTTTGCTACAACCCTTTCACTGTCGATAGGAAGGACTCCTTGGTGCAGTGGTAGCGATGTCACACATAAGATTATGTAACAAAGGTTCAAACTCGTGTGTGACGCAAGCTTGTAGGTGAAGTGATGGATGCTCACCCTTTTCCTTCACGGCAAACTCCTGAGGGCTCAGCGGGGACGTTTCACACTGCCGCTGGCAAGACCGCTGGATCAACACTGCTTGAGGTCTAATATTTGCAAACTGCATCCTTTGCTTACCTGTCATCTACATCTCTTCAACTGGTCTGATCGAGCGATCCCTGGTGCAGCGGCAAAACCCAGCTATGAGTTCTAGCATCCAGGGTTCAAATCCAAGAGTGGAGCAAGTTTTGCAGGTAGTGTGGCGGGGCTGGTGGTTTCAGGAAGGGTCGCGTGCATGCTTCCACGTTGCCTGTTTCTCGTCATTGGGAGAAAATCACCACATTTGATTGCTAGTTTAGGGTACTTTACTACCGTCCCTAATGTAGCGTAAAATTACATCGCGGACCAGTCTGAACCATGAATTTTATGTGTGCGGAATAATATTGTTATTGGAAAAACTTTGCACGGCATCATTCACTTCTTGATGTTTGTGTTTTTGGGTGCTCCGACAATGATGATCCTTTTGCGTTCATCCTATCAACGGGAAAAGCGACGCCGCCCTCCTGTCGAGCTGTCGAGGATTCCTCAACACATATTTGACCCTGTTTCCAAGCACTGGGTGTTTCTACGCCATAGAAGGTGTTTCATATCCGATGATGGGCAGAACACATGGAAGATGACGCTCAACTGACTAGACTGTCTTTGAAGGCTTACTTTTAGGAAACAAATATTTGAACACAGTTTCGAAAACTTGACCAGCAATCAGTCGTTGGTGCTACCCCTAACCTCAACCACTGCCCTAGTGCTGTCCTTTCAAAAATGGGTGCGACCATGCACTCGGAGAAATAACATATAAATCTTCCGATAGCGCAAGCAAGTGAAACAAACACATGTATCTCTTTTCACGACTATAACCGAATATCAAACTCCATTTCATGGTCACGCTCCAACAATGGATTGATAGATAATAACTGCCCACTTTTGACTTTTCTGACAATTTGGTAGGTTGTCGAAAGGGGGAATTTAACGCGCTAAACACAAACACCACCTCTTTGCACAAAGATACCTGATGCGTGCGCTACGGGTCCCGTGGGTGGCCATTTGTACAACAACGCGTACAGTGTTCGGAGCAGGGTCAACCGTCACGTTGGACAAATTTCCAAAATTCTACGACCCCCTCCCTTGTGAAGGGCCTCGGTACGACCCCCCCCCACACCTAACCCGAATACCACAATTCAGCTGCTCGTGGGGAGCATTCCCGCGAGGAACCGAATTTAGCATTGGAGCGTGAGTTTGCATTTTCGCGCGCACTCGAAGCAGCTGAAAGGCCAAGGCGGACTGCTTATCTTCAAAAGATTGTAATTCAGTCAATTTTCGATATTTTTCGAATCTAAAAGTAGATCTATAATCTACGAGACACCTACTTTCAGAAAACCTTTATTTTGTGCACCACCTTCAAATCGCTGTGAGCTATGGGGTCAAGAATCCGGAATTCACATGAATAT
>KZ345748.1:67056-83348 GCA_002352805.1 Teladorsagia circumcincta | reverse complement strand
CTGGTAGCGCACTTGCCCGGAAAGCGAGAGGTGCGGGTTCTAGTCCCGCCTAAGGCGAAAGTTTTGTTCACAACCCAGCATTCTTGTGAAACATTCGCAAGGCGAACTGCGGCCAAAACAGCAGTAACAATCAAAAACAATCTATGTCAAGCTTTGCGAATCGAGCGATACGCTAGCGAATCGCTGGATACGAGCGTTGTGCCAGCGAATCAAACGTTGCACCAGCGAATCAACCTTTGCACTAGCGAATCGAACTTTGTTTCAGCGAGTCAAACTATGTTTAAACTGTGTTTACTTGGCGGGACCCATCGTTCAGAGGAATCCCAGCAAGTTTCAAACTGTTTAGTGTCCAGTAATGGTGTTTCAAATTTCGACTCGCTGGTGCAAGAATCGATTCGCTGGTGCAAAGATCCATTCGTTGGTGCAACCTTCGATTCGCTGGCACAACGCTCGTATCCAGCAATTCGCTAGCGAATCGCTCGATTCGCGAAGTCTGACATCGCCCTAACAGTTTTTGGGTTTAAGCATAGTCGGTTGTTCGACAACAACTACGGTAACCGTCGCACAGCACTGGATGCGTATCGATCGTCAGACTTGCCCGAGTATCTGACGGACGATACTCTTCCAGCGCTGTGGGACAGTTACGATCGTTGCTGTCGAACAACCGACTATGCGAGCGCTCTTCCGCATTAGTGCTCATGCATTGTGAGCGATCATGTTTTGGCAATGTCACGAAAGTCGGCCACAAATCATATCAGAAACAGAAGCTTGCCAGACGCCGAAACTGTTATCGACATTGTTTGCTTTTATTTCAATGGATTATCCTTCGAAGCGGCCGTATCCTATGATTTCCAAAAAATGCTTGACACTGATCCTTCTTCAAGCATCCCTGCACACTCACCTAAGGCAAGGGAGTCCTCAAAACATTTTGTGAAGTGAGGCTGAGAAGTGATGTTGTAATGGAGTCGCCTAACCCTTTGACTACTAGTGGGACACATGTGTCTCACTTCCGTAATCAAAGACACTACCATAGTTTCAGGGGATACTGAGGCAGAAGCGCCCATTTGATGGCTGAATTGTGCACATTTAGAAAGAAGGTTTCTGATTCGTACTATGACAATTGATCGTCAGAAGCTAAAGCGAATTATCCTGCGTATGTTAATTTTTGACTACTGGTGGTACACATGTGTCCCACTTCCGTAGTCAGAGACACTACCACAGTTTCAGGGAATATTCAGGCAGGAGCATCCAATTGATGGAATTGTTCACATGTAGAAGCTTTCTAATTATTACTTTGACAATAAATCGCCAGAAATTGAAGCAAATCATCTTGAGGCCATCCAAAATTCCAGGAGGGTGATCGACGTTGGGGACCATATTCCACGACAATTAACAACTCGTCGGCGATGTAGGTACTGCGCGACGTTAAAGAAAGAATTTCGTACAAAAATAATGTGTGCTGCTTGCAACGTGCCCTTGTCCATATCGTGTTTTACTCCGTACCATTCATGGACCATTAAATGTTGATCTTTCTGAACATTTTTTTTGTGAAAATTATAGAGCGTTGAAGACTTCGATGTTGCAAAAATGTGTGGTCGTAGACGCTCAACAAATTGTCAATTTATTGAACAAAAAAAAATCATCCGAGTGGATGTGGTATGGTGACAAGACGGGCCGCTACCGTGCGCATGGCCTAGATCAAATCCCAGGTCGAACCCAACGGACATCAGCCAAATTTCTACAGATGGCTGTCTATTGCTGGGAAGATAGTTGCAAATCAGAATTTCAGATCAAATTTCTAACTCCATTTTCAAAAAAGTCGTAGTCTAAGGGTTAACGTAAATCGTTATATGCAAACTTCCCCGAAAATGATGCGATGCAGGTACTGCTGGAGTCTTTACCGAATACAACGGCAGTCTCTGTTTGTACTGTCTGTCCATCGCACAGATCATGGTGTCACTAAACTAGTGCTTAAAATGAGACACACTCAGGAGGTCAGAAGTGTTAGGTTGTCGAAAGTCTTTACGCATTTGTCAACAACTTTGAAACCCATTTTTCTTCTTCAGTGCAGCTTATAATTCTTAATTATATACACCGCCATAATCGACAAAACATTGCCTTTTAGTAGATAGCGTCTGGTTGCTGGTTGTTCAGAAATGAGCTTTCGAAGCAAAAATCCTGAACAAATCCACTCCGAGTAGGTCCGGATCATCGGACTACCTCTTTTTCCGTTGGTTTGACAGCAACAGAGACTGGCGGTAGTTTGACGGTACCTGTTCTGCTGAATACACATGGCGTCTCAAAACGTCCCATGGCGAGGGTGTAGACTTTTGATGGAGCTTCGTCGTAATTTGAGGAGTAGCGTTGCCAAGGTGGAGTAAACTTCTCCATGTATTCCAAGAGTAGTGCCAGTGGGCCCAAGTTGCCGGCCTCCATGGTCAGCCAGCAGCACCAGTGGAGCTTGTTGGCGACAGCTCTCAGTGAGCGAAGCAATTGCAGCTTCACCAATCCTGGATTGCCTCCCAGGTTGTAGTGGTAATCGACATTGGAATCTTTGGTTTTACAGGCCCGAGCCACAGTTGTGCTTTAGTGGTATGGCCAGCATAAAGACCCATTTGTTGCTACCAACAAAAAAAATTGTCGGATCAAATGCGAGGCCGGCGGTAATTCAAAGTCTCCATGCAAAATTTTATTGTCTCAGCAGCCTGTGGTCAGTTTATTGTGGATTATGGCGAACTGTTTCGCCATAATTCCTCTTCTTTTCAAGGCGGTGATGAGGAGCCGCTACTGCGCTGTGATAACGGGGGATTGCTCTGCCCATTCCCACGCATTGCACGGAGGGTTCTTTCCACACAACTCCAGAATACACTAGCCATTCAGCGTAGCAAGCCTACCACTTTCGTTATTTTCCTCAAGTATTTGGGCTTCAGCAGCCTAATTAATGCCAGGTTGTGAAAGACAACTGGGAGTTTCATTGCAATATATGGACTTTTACCGTGTCGCGTCCATCTTCACGCTTTTTGGGTTTACAAAAGCAGGGGCAGCAAACATACTATCAGTAAATCGATTTTCTCAGCTGTAATTGCGGTGAAGTGCCACGGCAGAAATGGTCTGGAGGGAGCATTGAATATCAATAACACAAGTCTTGCAATGAATATTTCAAATGATCCCCGAATATTTTTCAGGATGAAAAAGAAAATGCGCAAAGACTCGCGCGACAGCCTAAAATGATACATGCAGGTTTGAGGAGAGTATGGGATGAAAGCTAGTTCCTCTCCTACATTAGCCTTCACAGCGAGTGTGGAAGAGCCCCTCCTAAAACGAAAGGCAGTTCTGTGCATGGTTCGTTATTGCACAGGCATCTATAGTTTAGGTGGTATGGAAAACCTAGCAACAAAAATATCACCGTCTATTGCTGCTCCACCTAGGCCTCAAACAACAAAAGGGCTTTTTTCATGAAATTGTTCCGAACTTCCTCTGGAATTCCATCGGAAGAGGTGTACAAAGCTAAGCTGAGCAACGAAACACAGCCCAGCGTTCCGTCCAACAAGATGGTGAAGTTACGATCTCGATGGACAGGAGATCTTCATCCACAAAATTTTTGAAGCTTTTAGATTCAGCGGAGGATCAAAAGGTGTAGGGGAAACGAGTAGGTGGCGGTTATCAGAGAGCTCTTACCCTTCGCCGCCCTTTGTGCATTTTAATCTACGAGATGGATGCCTTTGCAAGGAGTCAAAACCGTGAGTTTCTGCCTTGACTCTCGAAATCGATGGATGAGGGAGAAGCGGCAAGTTGGGGGCACCATGAATATATATGGTGCAAATTTAGAATTAGGAGGTTCTTTAAGCCATTAGCCACACTAAAGGTCGAAACACATATAAAATCATTACAGCAGAGTCTTCAAACGTGAAGAATTCTTCCCAACGCTAAAGTTCTGAGAAGGCCAGCAATTCAGCGACGTGGTTCGTGTTCCTTAGCTTTCCCTGTTGTCTAAAATGGTGCTTGGATGGATTTCTTTGAAAATGTGCTTTGATTTGTAGACTCTGCCGATCGGAGTGAGCAGAAAGGTTAGCCGAATATAGTTTATACTAATGTCGGAAGCTCAAACAGTAGCAACCAAAAAACTATGCAATGTGTTAATAGCCAAAGCACGATGTGGGTTGACAAATTAACACGCGCAACTGGACGTATCCTCTGCTTCCGAGAATCAGATGCGCGCTAAGTGCAGGTAATATACCACAGGTAGCGACGGTATCAACGTTGGCCAGGCTCCTAGCGGCCCTTAGCTGATAGCTTAGATAATAGTTGCAACTAGAGACAGCTGAACGGAAACAACAACCGGCTAATTTTTATCGGCAGAAAATATTTGCATTTGGTGGAGGCTGTCGTCTCCTGTGGTATATGGTTTGCACTCGCCTGCACTTTGTTTTCGGAACAGTGGAAAGTCACTGGCTTGTACAGGGCGTAAATCAGCGTGCAGTCAAGGTTTTTTCGCTGGATCCATTCAACATTTTTAGACTCTTCTTCGCCTTTACTATATTAGCCACCTCTACTTTCATTGGTGTCCCTTTTATTGTATCGCTTGCCTGAATAGAATGTCACTGGGCTGTCGAAGAATAGTACTTTCCCATTAATGATAAGAATGCCTCTTCAACGTGTGAGTGATGATGATTGCGTCTGTGAGAATCCATCATTGAGATTTTCGTTTAAAGAGGTATAAGAGTGAACAGACTTTTCTCGACCGATTACTACAACGTCCGACATTTAATTCGTTTCTGATGCAATCCAAGTAACCCACGTCTCCCAAATGAGCCTTCATGGAGAACCCATTTACGGCGATTTCGCCAGTTGATTCCCATACTTTGCTCACATTGTTGACTATGAGGGCTGGTTCACAGCTCCGCTCCGCAATATCTTCATGCCATGACTCCTTCCATGAAACACCGGAGGTCTGCTCCTTAAAACAAACGGTAAAGAAAATGCTCATCATTCAGTCATATAACCAGTCTGGGCGGTGCGCACTAGCGCGCTTATCGCATTATGGGATTCAGTGAAACGAGACAAATCATGGGATCGGGACCCAACCGATGCCTGTCTCTTACCATTACGTATTTTCTTTTCTTACCGTTCAGGAGAGTTTTTGTGATGCTCTCATACCATTCTTTATTTTTTTGAACGCTCTTTATAACGCAACTGATGGAGTAGTCACTTAAAGGCAGACCCCAGGCGAAAGTCGTGTGAACGATTCTCTTTGGTCTGTAGGATAGTCCCCTAGGGCCAATAACAGATGTGGCATTTCCGTGCACGGAGATCACCTAACAAGAGCTCTATTGCCTTGTAAACTAAGCTGCTGAAGCAGCAGATTTTTTTGCTTCTATCGGGCTACTGTCTGACACCCTCTCATCTATTGCGCTCTCTCACCTCATACTCTCTTCCCAGCGCCTGGTCTCTCAATGTTTTAGCACAATTAGCATTACGAAGGTGAACGAGCTCTCGAACTCGAACACACACTGTGTGTGTGTCTGTGTGTACGTCCGTCGATCTGTCACGAAATTCATAGCGCGCTTCGCTGCAATGGTGGAACGCTGTATTCTTAGTATGTTGTAGAGGGCAGGAGGGGATCATGTTTGGTGAGGGTCAGAAAGTGATAACGGCTGATAAGATCCGCTAAGAGGCGCCAAAACGCTGACTTCACGATATCCATAGCGCCCGTCCCAGCATCAGTGAGGCGTTGGTTCCGAGAGGAGATGTAGAGGGCAGGAGGCGATCATGTTTGGCGAGGGTCAGGAAGTGATAACGGCTGATAAGATCCGATAACAGGCGCCAAAATGCTAACTTCACGATATCCATAGCGCCCGTCCCAGCATCAGTGAGGCGTTGGTTCCGAGAAGTGATGTATAGGATTGTCGGGAACATCCTTGGTGGGTAACCTAAAGCGATAAGGGCTGATAAGGGCCGATAATAATGATATGCGCAAGGAAATAGAGATCACTCGAAACCAGACTTGAGATGAAGCATTTCATTTCAATATCCTTTATGCGTTGTTATCATCAACCCGAAATCCAATTGGACCGCTACGTTTCCCAGAATGCCTGGGAATGTATGGTGGATGCTTGGAGAAACACGATAAAGGCTACTGGGTATTTCTATTCCAACATCAAATATAATCCGACCACTAAATAATACTGCCATTCGACGCATGGTGATTGTTTACAGACACCACTTTAGATCCGCACTCCAACGCGCGTATCGAACGGTGAGCTTCTGGAACGGTCAGCTAACGCATTTTACGGAGCAACTCAATGTTGAGCGGTGAACCTAACGCGTTATCGGCTATCCCGCTTCACCCATACCTTCCGCTTTATGCGCGCGGTTGCGTGCGGAGCTAAACTGGTATCCGTACAAAACCTCTAATTTTTTTGGATTCCGCTGGGATTAAGTGGCAGGAAAAGTTTATAAACATCGCTGACAGTGGTAATTACCATTGTCAGCGATGTTTGTAAGGTTGGACCGGTTATTTTGTCATCAACGGTGTAACTTATTTCGTTTTGGCCTGCTGATAACATTGATGAATCTCTACGTGTAAGTATTAGTTTCTCATCTCACCGCCATCCTGTGTCTTCTTTTCTGCTATTTGCCAGCGCAAACAATGCAAAAACGGTGACATCACCGTTTACCACCCTTATCACCTGCTATACTTCCCATTGATATACCTGTATCTTCAGTATTATATCTTACGTTAGAGCCATTTTTCCGAAAAATCGAAGCACTAGCAGTTAAGAAGCTTCACAACAACAAAGGAAACTTAGCTTATTGACTATCAAAGACAGATTCTTATTCTTTTCCATCTCTCGAGCGTCGTCTCGCGCAGTCGCGAGGATCCGCTGTTCATATTAGTGTTCGCCACTTCGTTTAATTCAGGGCTTCCTCTGCAGTGGCGGTGACTTCATTTGAGCCCTTCTTCATGACGCCCCTCCATCTCTCCTTTGAGACCACTCGCGGCCGCTTGCGTTGTGCCTTGGAGTCCATTGCTGTTCTCATCGCGTGGCCCTGTGGCTTCCTTAGCGCGTGCCCGTACCATCGCAGATGTTGTTCCCGTAACTTCAACCGGACGGGGAAATCTGCATAGCCAACCTGATATCCTCGTTTCTGACCCTGTCCAGCCGCGTCCAGCCGCAGGCCCATCTCAGCATCTTCACCTCAGCGCGGTGACGCTGCCTTTCGTGGCTCTTGTTCAGAGCCAGCACCAGCCGCCGTAGAGTATCGCAGGCCTTACCACAGTCCGGTACACCTTCCCTTTTAGCGTTCTGGAGCTCCTTCGATCTCAGGATATTCCACTGGACTTCTTCACATTCGTTCATGCCGTGTTGATCCTTGCCTTCACTGCCTGGTCCACACTACCGTCGACGGCTTGATCGCTCCCAAGGTATGGGGACTTCTCCACCTCTTCGATGTTCTCTTCAACAACATCGCCCTGAGAGCGGTGTTGTCAACACAACAACATCCCCCTGAAAGCGTGTTGTCAACACAGCGGTCCTGGAGCGACGCGGCCAAGACCATCCTACGATGCGTCAAAGAAGTACTGTGCGAGACGCGACAAAGGACCAGTAGCCCTGCACCTCGCTGCCTACAAGAGCTTCGAGAGGCTCGCTAGGGCAGCCGTGGCCAAGGCTAAGAACACGGAAATGGGCGCTTCGTACGAGATGTTGGAGGGCAGGAATGCGGAGAAGTTCGTCTACAGGCTGGCCGAAGCTCGGCACCGAGCTACCGAAGATGTAAGAGTGGTGACTACCGTGAAGAGCAGCGATGGTGCCGTCTTGAGGAATCCAACTGAAGTCAAGAAGAGGTGGGAGGTGTATACCAATGCACCCTTATACGAAGTGTTTCCTTACAAATACGACTCGTAAGCAGAGGCTGCGGCTGGTCCCATCCCACTGTGAACAGAAGATGAGGTTTGTCGAGAACTAAGGAAGATGATGGTTGGGAGGGCGGTGGGTCCAAATGGGATAGGATGGCTATCCCGACTCCTGAACAGTGTAAAAGCAAGGCTGCCGGCGCTCTGAGAATAAGTATCATCGTCCCCATCTTCGAACAAACAGGGACGCTATGGACTGCTCCAACTACCGCATTATAAAGAGGACTGCTCATACAATGAAGCTGCATGAACGGTTGGTCTTCTCTAGGCTGCGGGAGTCGGTCACGATCTCCCAGGTATAGATCGGGCTCATGCCAAGAAAGATCAACAATGGATGCAATCTTCATCGCCAGGGAAGTGACGGAGAAAGCGCTGACCCTGCTATCTAGCCTTCCTCGATCTAGAAAAAGCGTTCGAAAGGCTACTGCGAGCAGTACTGTGAAAAGCCCTCAGGAAACTGAACGTTCCAAAACCTTGGTCTCTATGGTGAAGGACATATTAAGTGGTGCCAAGATAAGCATACGCACCCTACATGGCCTAACCAGAGAGGTCAACACCGCGGTTGAGGTGCACCGAGGATCAGCGAGCCCCTTTCTTTTCTTCCTAAATTAGGCGTCCTGGTCAAGGGACTCATGTAGGAAACACTGAAGACCATGCTCATTTTCACCTACGATGACAATCATTGGGAAAGACACCCAACCGCGCCGCAGCTGGCAACACAGCTTGGGCAAGCCACCAGCTAAACCAGTGGGCGTCAAGCTTTCGGGGCGGAGTGCTTCGAAGGTAATGCTCAGCAGACTCAGCACCTTTCGCCGTGGAAGCCCCACTCATCGTTTCCTTGGCAGCCAAGGAATTGCTTTGTTTGGCACAGGTGCTTCCCCGATGCGATAATTCCTTATCGTAATCGCTTCCTTCATAGAAAGGGAGGTAGACCCTAAATACATAAGACCTCTTTTCTAAAATGTAATGATCCTTTTTTTCAAGCACGTTTTACCACGCGAATTAGCACGTCGAGGATATGTCGAGAACGTTAAATTTCCATGCGAGTTTCTTCTGTTTTGCAAGACAATTACCTTCTTTAGTGACACGATTAAAAAAATTCAAGGAAACAGTTGCAAAGAGGAAGATCCTCTACATTTGACAGGCACTGCATATGCTGTGAAAGTTTCTTGATTTGCGAGAAATCTGCGTCGAGGATATATCGAGGATGGCTTCGCAACCAATCGAAAACCCCATTCATCCTCCGCCGATGCAAAGAGCTTTTTTCAAAACCCTCGAATTGCTTGTAGGGAGCACCACTTCAATGGAGCAAATGAGAGCAAATAAGAAATGATACACTTAATGCAGATCCATTCCGTTCTGGTGTGCTCCATGCAGTATCCCACACGAAGTCTGTTGGAAGGTGCTCTTTATAAACAAATCCTGCTTGTGCAAGCCAAAATGTGTAAAGGTGCCCTTTATAAACGAAACCTGTTTGTGCAAGCCAGAATGTGTATCCGGTTTTAATTAATTAGTAGCTAATCAGAATAACTCTTATGACCAAGAATTATGTGGTCATTCCTTCACTTACTCGCTTCTTTCCAACCCTGCTCCGATAGCTGTATTCGCGCTGCAGCATGTAATGACACCAAGAAAGCCGTGAAACTCCCCATTCTCCTACTGAACTCCTGCTCCAGCAAAGGTTCTCAAAGCACTACATTATTTTTGAATTTTCTACATTTATGCTAAGTATGATCCTTTTCACAAGGCGCGCATCCTCCCTATGCCCTCATAGTGATGATTTCTAGCAAGGCAACGAACAATTTTCTTTCGAAGTATTGATTAACCAGTTTAGCTTTGCCAGCTGCCGCACGCATGACACGGTAGGCTCTGATGGAAGTAGACAGGCTGTAGAGCGTTGAGCCCCGACGCTAAAGAACTCAACAACGCGCGGTGGAGTGCGGAGCTAAACTGGTGATGTAAACAACCACCATTAATCGAAGGTCAGGATAATTTAGCGGTCGAACAAGAATTGATGGGATAATGAAATAGAGACACCCAATATTCATTACGGTGTCTCATCAACACCAACGACCACTGTACATTCCTAGAAACTCTAGATAGAATAGCTGCCGAATGGCGATTCCGCCATCAATCAATTCTTGTTCGACCGCTAAATTATCCTGACCTTCGATTAATGGTGGTTGGTTACATCACCAGTTTAGCTCCGCACTCCACCGCGCGTTGTTGAGTCCTTTAGCGTCGGGGCCCAACGCTCTACAGCCTGTCTACTTCCATCAGAGCCTACCGTGTCATGCGTGCGGCAGCTGGCAAAGCTAAACTGGTTAATCAATACTTTGAAAGAAAATTGTTCGTTGCCTCGCTAGAAATCATCACTATGAGGGCATAGGGAGGATGCGCGCCTTGTGAAAAGGATCATACTTAGTATAAATGTAGAATATTCAAAAATAATGTAGTGCTTTGAGAACCTTTGTTGGAGCAGGATTTCAGTAGGAGAATGGGGAGTTTCACGGCTTTCTTGGTGTCATTACATGCTGCAGCGCAAATACAGCCATCAGAGCAGGGTTGGAAAGAAGCGAATAAATGAAGGAATGACCACATAATTCTTGGTCATGAGAGTTATTCTGATTAGTTACTAATTAATTAGAACCAGATACACATTCTGGCTTGCACAAACAGGTTTCGTTTATAAAGGGCACCTTTACACATTTTGGCTTGCACAAGCAGGATTTGTTTATAAAGAGCACCTTCCAACAGACTTCGTGTGGGATACTGCATGGAGCACACCAGAACGGAATGGATCTGCATCAAGTGTATCATTTCTTATTTGCTCTTATTTGCTCCATTGAAGTGGTGCTCCCTACAAGCAATTCAAGGGTTTTGAAAAAAGCTCTTTGCATCGGCGGAGGATGAGTGGGGTTTTTGATTGGTTGCGAAGCCATCCTCGATATATCCTCGACGCAGATTTCTCGCAAATCAGGAAACTTTCACAGCATATGCAGTGCCTGTCAAATGTAGAGGATCTTTCTCTTTGCAACTGTTTCCTTGAATTCTTTTGATCTTGTCACTAAAGAAGGTAATTGTCTTGCAAAACAGAAGAAACTCGCATGGAAATTTCAACGTCCTCGACGTATCCTCGACGTGCTAATTCGCGTGGTAAAACGTGCTTGAAAAAAAGGATCATTACATTTTGGAAAAGAGGTCTCGTGTATTTAGGGTCTACCTCCCTTTTTATGAAGGAAGCGATTACGATAAGGAATTATCGCATCGGGGAAGCACCTGTGCCACTTCCACGGCGAAAGGTGCTGAGTCTGTTGAGCAGGACCTTCGAAGCACTCCGCCCCGAGAGCTTGACGCCCACTGGTTTAGCTGGTGGCTTGCCCGAGCTGTGTTGCCAGCTGCGGCGCGGTAGGGTGTCTTTCCAAATGATTGTCATCGTAGGTAAAAATGAGGATAGTCTTCAGTGTTTCCTACATGAGTCCCTTCACCAGGACGCCTGGCGGACGTGTTCGCAAAGTCGCGTTTGTCCTAACGGCCTTAAAAGCCAGATGTGCGATGTCGTCGACGTATTCAAGCTGCATGAAAACCTAATGAAGCAAGCCACTACCATTAAGACGACGGTTTTGAGTCTGCAGGAACGAAAAGGCGCCTCCCAAAAAGGGAGAGAACCTCTCTCGAAATGTAGAATCGGGGGCGTTGACACTCAAGCGTCCGATTTGGGTAGTGATAATTCTGTAAATATTATATCTGAGCACGCGTTCAAGTGCGCGCTAAAGGGCATGCGTACTAAGTTACTCTTGCTTCGAGAATCTTCGCCCTCTATCTCTACCATCATGATGTGACGGGGAAGAGTACGGAGCGTTCATATGGAATTGTATAAATCCTACAAGTCCTACATAGAAAATCGTAACAGTTTCAAACGCATTTTTGTTGACTTCAGCCTCGAGATTGCTCTCAAAGAACGGTCAAAGACCAGAATTTCGACTCTCAGTGTCGAAGTATGGAACAGAGTGAGCACTGCAGAAGCCTGCATAAATCATTATGCTGACAAATACTGAACTTTAATAATGACTACTACTACTAAGTCTATTTTCAAAGGCTCCTTCACTCCACTGGACCCGAGATTCACGTGGTGTAGAACCCTACTTGAGACAGACTGCTTCGTCTCCAATACACTGAAGTGTTGCTGACGGACGTCTTCGCTTTGCTGTGTTAGGGTTCCACCCGGAATCGGATCTTCTCTTGTGCACGACTCCTTTGGCGATGCGAGAAGAAAGAACCGTAAACTTTGAGAAGACCGTCATCTACTACGAACGCTTTAAGTCCCTTTTCAGCTCGAAAAGTTTCCGCTGTCGATAAGGAATGCACTTCAGATAGCATGACGATTGCGCTAGGGAAGCCAAGAGTTTAAGTGTCACTGAGAAACGGCTCTTTTCATAGGGTGCTACCACGTCAAAGTGGAGCTGCACGACTCTAGACAAGTTCAAGGCACGTCCGAAGTTGCAACGTTGAGCATGGAAGCGATCGAGGAAAGAAGCAGAAACCGGGAGGATCATCCGCAATGTTCGTTGAAAATTAGCCAATGGTCTATCTACGACGTACAGTTGGAGTGGTCGCAGCGTCTCTGAGTGCATTGGAAAAGTCATCCACGAACTGTTTGCCAGTACTTCGATAATCCTGTCACTTGTCCGGCATAATTTGAAAGCAAGAGGAAGTTTGACTTTCCATTTCCTCTTTCGTACAGCACGGCATCTAGCCAGTGATATAGCACCGTCCCGGTTCGATGGAATTTTCAACAATAGTTTCTTCAGCTCCAACTTTGGAGTGGGCTTACAAACCTTGAAGGACCGTGTCCGCTGCCTCGCACAAATAGCGAAATTGTACTACGTATCAGTGAACAAGGGAGCGATGCTTGAGCAATCATTCGTTGTTTTCGCATTAACACGTTGAAGACATCGCAGGTTTTGGCTTTTTTCGCTGCATGGGACATTACCGATTTGGCAGGCGCGATTTGGCTGACGCGCAAGCGCGTCAGCTCGTCCCACGAGGTGCGTTTTTTGGAACTCAATGCTGGAAAGTACCAAAGCAAGTGTATAATGGTAGCAAAAGGAGACTTTAGCGAAGGTAAGCCCTGCTTCTCTGCACCCTCTCAGCGGAATAGTGGTATCAATGCTAAAGGAGAAAAAGACCCAGTTCGGAATGTGGAGAAGAAAATATACTGCGATATAAATGATATACGTGTGAAGCTGGATGCGTACAATTACACCATTTCGTTGAGAGGGCCCAGACAAGTCATGTGATGCGTCGTCGACTATGGCACCCCTCAACTTTCTAAGGTTAAGAAAACCTTTCCTCAACTCAAGCACAATTCTACACCGAATGGACCATGCCATTTATAGTTTTCAGAAAGTGTACTCTATAGAATAGAAACAAGACATCTAGAAAAAAGTCAGTCATATGCGGAAAAAATACGTACAAAGATGCTGACGCGCATGCGCGTCAGAATGTCCAATGCGGTGCCGAAATCCTGACCGCATGCGCGTCAGCCTGTCTTCAACCTGGTAAATTATTTCACGCCGAGGAATGTGTGAAGTTGCAGAAATTTCACTCAATCTCAGTGCGCCTTTGCATTGACTTGTGCGTTTTGGAATTACGCTCGCTCGAACGACTATTGTGAAGCATTGTGAAGTTGCATTAATTACTCCATACTAAACAAGATCATAATGCTTTTTGATTAACTGTTTTTGACTCACGAGTTTTCTTCTGCTAATGCAGTAACACAGCCAAGATATCAATGAAGTCACAGGACTGTACTCAATAAGTAGCAGAAGAATGAACATGTACGCTACATTTGCCACCAACAACGTAAAGGAATGGCCTATTGGAAAAATATCGTCGTAGGCATTTATGTTGGTAAACGATGCATTGCCAAATGTCTCTGAAATGGGAGAATGGCCATAAAATCAATATGCTACAAAAACCCATAGGCGAGCCAAAACTGACCCCGAAACGCATATAGGCGTACGCATTCTACAATGCTTTGAAAACAATGATAGACGTTGAGGTGATATATATAGTTAGAAGTTCCGGTGTTATATACGTCATTAACTAGTGTAGCGATCAAATGCAGAACCATGGAGAGAACAACAGACACTGAAATTGTATTATATTAGGTTGGTGCAAAAGTGTTGAGGCACAAATTCATATGGATCGTCGTTTCTGTACAAGAACCTTTGCCACTCTCATGACTTCACCATATTCTAGAACAATCTCGGAGTTACCGCTAGCCCAATTTAAATAGGTGCCCACGCCCTTCTGCTATAAACCACGTCGCAATTGTCATGAAGTCAACTCCGAGCCATCGTCTTCAACGAATGGCGCCGCGGTTCCAGTGCTCGTTCAGCTGCCTCTAGTATCAACACTGCCTTCAGAGAGAACCTCGTCAACTATGCGAAGGTTAGTCGACTGGTCGCTCGCTTTCAGTCTGGAGATACGATGCTCGACGACGATCCTCACCCCGGGCTGCCAGTTGTTATCGAAGACGACTGACTTCTCAACGAAGTAAAGACGAAGCCGATGACTACGAGCAGAGAATTGGTGGAACTTCTCGAGTGCGATCATAGCAACGTAGTTCGACACCTTCACGAGCACGGTTACAGAAAAGTTTTCGCTAGATAGATCCCGCAGCAACTGACCGATAATCTGCGTCACACCCGCGTCTCAATTGCCCAATCGCTCCTCCTTACTCCCAATAGGGAGGAGTTCCTGCAGGATCTGGTGACCGAGAATGAGAGCTGGATCTTCCACGACAACAACAAGAGGGTCGCTGTCTGGCTCTCGCTCGGAGGGGATCTCCTCGTGCAACCCAAACTAGGACAGCACTCAAAGAAAGTATTGCTGTGCTGCTGTTGGGACTCGAAAGGAATGCTATACCACTAGTTGCTCCCTCAAGGCCAGACGCTTACGGCTACCATTTACAGCCGCCAGCTCCAGAAACTCGCTCATGCAATCAAAGAAAAGCAACTGAGAGGTTTCCGTCTATCTTCTGCATGATAACGCTTGACCTCACGTGGCAAAGATCACGCTGTCCAGGCTACAGGAGTTTGGCTGGAATACCGTCCCCCACCCTCCCTATTCCCCTGACCTCACCCCTTCTGACTACAAACTTTTTAGATACCTCAAGCAATTCCTGGTCAAGAAGAAGTTCGCCTCTTTCGGAGACCTCAAAATAACTGTGGCTGACTTCTTCGACCCACAGCCCTCTTCTTTCTGGGAAAAGGGAATATCCGACTTGCCTGCTCATTGCATGAATGTCGTACACAGTTATGGTGATTATATAATTTATTGAGTTAGCGTTTGAAAAAAATTGTAAATGATTTCGAAACACGCATCTTAGTGTCTCAAGACTTTTGCACCAACCTAATATTATGCATATCATACCAGTTTAGCTCCGCACGTTATGAGAAAGTACGCTCAAGCCAACATCCCTAGCAGAGGTCAACTCGAAGAAAGTGGGTATTGGGTGGGATGAAGTTGCCCACTTGTAACACACGTCGGCTGCTCTATCCCACCCAATGTATAGGTCTTTTCGCTACTGCTCCTAGCATTTGAACGAATTTGCTGCACGTCGTTGTGCGATTGCGTGTGAAATGCGGGGCGCTCGACCACCCCCGCACACCCACTGATAATGCCCCTTTTCATCTAACACGAGGTTGATACTTGTAATTGAGATATCTCCAGTGTCAGCGTGAGCTGGGTAATGGAATGAAGAACTTCCGCTACTAACGTCAGCCTATCAGCTCTTATCGGTCCGCATCAGACGTTTCCCGTCCCACCCGCTATATCGAATTTGCGAAGAAACGTCATAATACTGCTGGGCTTTGCGCTGTGAATTTCGTGGTATTTTTCCTTCCAAGGCTTCGTGTCTGCCTTTATTAGGTGGCATCACTTCCTGGTCTCTTCACATTATATTCCGGTCCTACCCCTAAATCCCATCTTAGAACCACCCTCCGGCTACAGCTGATTGGCGCGCTATGAAATCCCTTAAAACACACACACAGTCTTTCACACACATACATACCTACATACGCCGCCCGCTATCGCGCGCAACACGGTAGGCCTCAGCGAAATTGGTAGAAAATTAGCTGATTTGTTATAAGCACATCACTATCGGTATGTTAGTGGGATGACCTAAAGTTTTGCAGGCTTTCCATTTTCATTGAAGTCCATCAAGGATGCGCGTGATAGCGATGGTGAGCTAGTATATTCATCACAACTCTGTGAACACCCAGCATTTTTCTTGGATCGTGGTAATTTAGCGGTGAACAGGATTATGCTGTTAGCCTCAAGCCTATCCTACTATTTGTATATAACCAGA
>KZ345748.1:49418-60776 GCA_002352805.1 Teladorsagia circumcincta | reverse complement strand
CACCTATCTTCGAGAGATTACTCGTAAAGTCGCAGATGCAATCCTCTCAGGTCAAGGCGTAGTAGTTCTGGTAGACTACCTATTGCACTTTGTGGTGGTGGTCGACGGAAGTTTCATAAAGCCTCTGAACGGTCATGCTATGTGTTACAATCAAGCAGCTACACGGAGCAAAGTAGGGATTGTTTCTTTGAGAAAAAAAGGAGCGCCCATTCCGAAGTTGTTATATCTCATGTGACAAAATCAAAGGTGAAACACTTAGTCATCAAAATAAACACATAGAAGATTTATAAAAAACTCCTGGTGTTTCAAATTGAAAATTGACCGCGGCAACCTCTTGTTAACGTAATTTTTGCCCACCTTGTATTATAGAACGCTCCGCTCCCAATGAGAGGAATGATGAATTTCGTGAAGAGTTGATAGATGGTAATTCTATCACTATTCATTCATGGTAGCAGCCATTCCTCTCACTCCCCAGGGGAGGCATCATGCTGCCGAAGAGTAGTGGGAAGGCTCCCGCTCATTATGCGCATGGCCATAGGTTCGATTCCCGCCAGGTTCGCAATTTTTGCGAATCATCAGTGACATGGCGACAGTTCTACTTGTCGTGTCAAACGTTCGATCTCCACGTTCTGACAAGGCCCTCATTCGAGTATATGTCGAAACTGAATGTCCATGACCAGGCGCGCAATGAGCGAGAGCCTTACCACTACTCTACTGCTGCACGACATTGTTGGCTGCTAGATATCTTTATCCATACATACTCATATGCAGCCAAATTTGACAGGTCACAACTTGCTTGGCAGGTTCATGTTGCAGTTTTAACTTCCATATTTATAATAATCCTTCAATGTTCTATCGATACACCTTGGTCTCGATCCGAAGTTCCGTGGTAGGTTCAATGCCTTCCCTAGTCAGTCTTTTCCACTACTACAACTCCTCGAATGAGTTAGCGAAGGAGCTTCTTTTCGCTGCTAATACCAAAGAACTAAAATGTCATAATTTACAGAATATCTGATACATGGGACGCAGCTGTTTATTAAACATGTTGTTGGGTTCTGAAATGTTTCATAGCTAAGATCATTTTCCGTTAGCAATTATCAACCACCACCCCATCACTGCTAGGCAACGGAATAGCACCTGTGACCAATATTTCCCAGCTTGTCAGCTTTATTGATTGTATAAGCTGTATGCACCTGCCACCTATGTCACATTCCATCTTTAACACGGAAGCAATGCACAACACTTGCTGAAATGATGCTGCAACAATTTTATTGGCATTCACTATTAGGTTGTTGCACTATAAATGTCGTTTTTGTGCATACACAAAATCTTGTTGGAACAGCAACAATTCGGCACCTCGGAACGAGAGATTTATACTACCTTATCGCGCTAGACTTCGCCGTTCTCCATGCAAAGACTCGGCGCCTTTTTCAAAGAATCAAGCAATCGTGCCCAGGCAAGCTAGGACACCTCGAGTCTAAATTTCTTCACTTTCGGAAGTTTCTCCTTCTCAGCAGGCCCCTTTGACTCGGATGAGCAGTTGTCGGATGGAGTGTGACAAGAGCTGTTCGAGAGCGAGCTCAAAGGTCATCAGTCCGATATCACAAGTTTTTGCTGATTATATGATGCTGATTCTTCCAAAAAATGCAGTTTTTTTGCAGTGAAGTAACCCCATGCGATAATTGTTTTTGTTCATGAGAGCCTACCGCAACCGCGTGATCGGGGTTCAGCTCCTCAAGATGTCACTGAGCATTCATCTGCACACCCCCACACCCCGAAGTTCGATCAGCAATCTTCAAAGAAAAACTTCAGGTATGAAACAAAAGGGCATGGGCAGCTAGTAGTCGCTTTTATACTCCTAGAGTTCCTCCTTTGAATAAATGCTCAAGAACCTGTCGGGGTTCAAATGCAGCCGAGTGGGGTGAAGCTAATTCTGAGCGACAATTATAATGCGACAATCCAATATTAACTTTCTAATCACTATTTGCCTGTAGTTTTCAAGTACTCTCATTCTTCATGGGTCAGAGATTAGCGTCGAACAAGTTTTGTTTCTATCTGTATCGCAGTAATGATAGAATTTGTACACCCAATGGGCCTCGAGCTCCTGATAACTAAACAACCACGGTCCACTGTACTTGTAAGAGGGGAAGAGAGTTATCTTACACAAACACTATCACTATCCAATAGAGCCTACATGTTGCAAAATTCAACATTTCCTAGCTAAAGCCATCTTTTTGCACCATTTGAGCTATTACTCACAATCAGTTGTTGCACACCGTCGCTCTGTCCATCTACCATTATTTTACGTGTAAAAAGGAAATGCCTTACTGCAGTTGCGAAGCATGCTACAATTTTGTGTTTGAGCAGTGGACGCAATCTCAACACTAGTGATAAAGAATTTTCTAAAAATCTCTAGATGTGTGAACCACCACCAAGTCTTCGATACCAAGACAGTAAACGGTCGAATACTAGCATTTGATCTTAATAAGGTTAGTATAGAAACACCCAGTATCCGCCATCGTATCTCTCAAAAAAATTCATCACACATTCTCAAAAGTCTCGGATAGGTTAGCGGTCGAACAGGGTTCGATGCTGATAATGACAACGCAAACAAGTGGAAACGTTTACACGTTGATAGTTCTTATCAGCTACGGGTGGTTGTGATCACTTTCGGTCTCACACCAAAAATGAACTCCGGTCCCCACCGAATATATACCCCCTACTATTACGTCGCTCGTTGGAAGTAACGCCTCACTGCTGCTAGGACGCACGCTGCGACTATCGCGAAATTTGCGTTTCAGCGCCCCTTATCAGCTGTGATGTTGAGATAGATAGAAGCACCCAGTGCTCATAATAACATTTCCTAAAACAACCGCTGCACATTCGTAAAACCTTTGGGGAGAAATGCGGTTGAATGGCGATATCAACGCGTACAAAATGGAGTTGAAATAATTGAATGAAACATGTTTCTTTCAAGAATATAATTTTGAGTGAACTGTGTATTCTTACGCATATCGTTATTATCAACCCTTCTCAGTTGTTATCACTTTCTGTCCAACAACAAATATGTTCCCATCCCACTCTCAACATCACTTGTTAGCAAGACTTCACTTCTGCTCGGACACGCGCTATAAATTTCGTGGAATTTGCCTAACAGCGCCTCTCAGCCCTTATCAGCCATCACCTCTTTTTGTGATGTAATCCCATCCTGCTATATATAATTCGCTAAGTATGCCTGTGTCCGTTGACTACAAGAAAGCGTTCGATTCAGTGAAACCAACGAAGGTATGGGAGGCGCTGGAAAACCAAGGCTTGGAAAAGCCCTTCGTGGATGTGCTGCGCGAGCGCTACACGGACTGTTCGACGGTGTTTCGTCCTTTTTGCAGAAACGTTGTGGTTGCAGTTGGGATGGGCGTACGACAGGGTGGTCCAATATCACCTAACCTCTTCACTGCTTGCCTGGAATCTGTGATACGCCGATGCGACTGGAGCGGCTTGGAAATCAACATTGACGGTGTGCGCCTAAGTCATCTTCGATTCGCCGACGACATTGTCTTAATTACGGGGTCGCCAGAACATGCCTCTGAGATGCTGAATCTCCTGGACGAAAAAGGAAGTTCTTGTGGTCTTGTTATCAACACCTCTAACACAAAGGTCATGCGCAATCCATTCCCAACCAGCGTTCCTGTACTCTTAAAAGGAAGTCCCATTGATGACGTCGAAGAGTACATATATCTTGGAAGCCAGCTGAACATCGAGAACGATTTTTCCGGAAAGCTAATGAGGCGTCGCAAGGCGGGATAGGCGGCGTTAAACTCAATCAGAAGTATTCTCTAACTTCTCTCTTCTTGTAACCTCGGCATGTCAGTTGTAAAAGTGTTAAATTTTTTGTGCCTTACGAGGTTGTTTGGTGGAACATTTATTCAATGGCCTAAGGTTTCGACTGAATCGTCGTTTTCAGAGGCGAACGGTTCCACCTTCATAGCCACATAGATAGGTCCGCAGCCACATAGAGCGTTAGTCATTTAAAACTAAGGAATGGAATTGAAGGAATTCCTCAGTTTCAACTGACTAACGCTCTGTGTTACTGCGTACCTCTCCGCTATAAGGGTGGAACCGTCGGCCTCTGAAGACGACGAATCATTTGAAACGTTAGGCCATCGAATAAATGTTCCACTAATCAACCTCGTAAGGCACAAGAAACGTAACACACTTTCAATCAGAAGTGTTGCAGAGGATACAAAGATCGCAAGCTCCGAGCCCACCTGTTCAATTCGTCAGTGCTGCCTGCTCTCAACTACGCCGGGGAAACCTGGGCGTTAACAAAATTGCTGGAAAAGCGGCTTCAATCCGCTCAGGCATCAACTGAACGTCGTCTAATTGGCTTAACGCTGAGCCGTCAACGAGAGCTGAACCTGCACAATTCTGACGTCAGAGCTATGTCGAAAATTAAGGACGTTAAAATTCACGTCAACGAAGCAAAGCATCGATTCGCTGGGCATTTGATCAGAAGAATTGATGGGCGCTGGAGTTATAACACTGCTCGACTTTATCCGCGCGAGAAGAAGCGGCCACTAGGCCGACCTCCTTTACGTTGGGCAGATCCCTGGCATACAGAAACAACGAATATGATCCTGTGTCCCTTGAGGTGGCCGTACACTAGACAACAAAGGCCCAAGACCGCGCGCAATGGAAGAGAAGTTGAGACCCGCACAAGGCCAACCGCCGTGCTGATCGACGGATCGTCTAAGTATCTGAGTAAGTAAGTAAGTATGCCTCTCTGTGTGTGCGTCTGTTTTTCATGAAATTCATAGCGCGCCTCAGCAATGGAGTGCTGTGTTTTGATGATATAGGGGGTGGAACGGGAACGTGTTTGGTAGAAGACAGGAAATGATAACACCCGCTAAGGATTGATAGGAGGCGCTGGAAGCAAATCTTTCCAGAACTCACAGTACGTTTTTGGTAGGACTCGGAAAGTGATATCGGCTGATAAGATCCGATGAGAGGCGCCATTACTCTAATTTCACGATATCCATAGCGCGCGTTCCAGCAGCAGTGAGGCGTTAGTTTTAAAGGTGATGGAGTGGACAGGACGGTAATATCTTTGGTGGAGGGCCCCAAAGTGATGACGGCTGATAAGGGCCGATAATAACCAAATGCTCAAAAATATATAGATCACTCAAACCCAGACTTCAGGCAGAGCATCTCATTTCAACATCTTTCCATTTGCATGTTATCATTGGCCCAAAAGACCATTGAACCACTACGTTTCCCAGAATTCCTAGGAATGTATGGTGTATGCTTGGAGAAATGCGATAACGAGTACTGAGTGTTTCTATCTCAACAAAAAACACAATCCGACTGCTAAATTACACTGGCATTCGATGTATGGTGATTGTTTACAGCATCACTCTAGCTCCGCACTCCACTGCGCGTATCAAAGTGCGAGGTTCTGCAAAGATGGGCAGCCTATGGAACGGTCGGCTAACGCAGTTCACGGAGCAACTCAAAGTGAGCGGCAAAATTGCTCTTTAGCAACTGCCCTGTTTCACCTGGGCCTTCTCTTTCATGCGCACACTAGCGTGCGGAGCTAAGCTTGTACTATATATTATTCGTAAAGTATGTCTGGTGTGTGCGTCTAATTGTCACGAAATTTAAAGCGTGCTTTGCTGGACCCATGGAGCGAAGCACGCTTCGAAATTCATGACAAATAGACGTACACACCAGACGTACTTAACGCTTCGCTGCACCCGTGGAGCAGAACATGTATGGTGGGGGGAGGGGTTCCGAAATGTTGACGGCTGGTAATGGCTGACAGAAGGCGTTAAAAGGCGGATGGAAGGATGACGGATGATGGAAGGACGTTTCCGCGGCTGTGAGGCGTTGGTTCCAACATGTGATGTGGAGGGTAAAACGGAAACATATTTGATGGGGGCTTAGGGAGTGATAACGGCATATCGGCTGATGCAGAGGTGAGGGAAACCAAATTATGAAAAACGCGTTTCATTTCATTCATTCCATTATTTTATTTCCGCTGTCGTTCGACGGCTCCTAAGAATGTACAATGATTGTTTATGAAATGCTGTTATGAATACTGGGAATTTCTACTTCCACATCGTTAATATCAATTGTACTGTAATTGTTCTTACACTGTATGCCAACCGAAGTTCCTAATATGGAATCTTTATTAACTGGCCTTACGCTTCGACCGCTTCGTCTTCTTCAGAGGCTTGGAGATGGTCTGAAGCTTTTCATTTGTTAGCTACTCGACCCGCTTATAATTTCTCGACGTCGGAAACGTCGAGAACATCTCTGAACAACCAGTTATGAAGACTCAACTCACCGTAGATTCCACAGATCCTGGTTAGTCGACGTCAATGATGCGAGTGAGCCCCACTCAAGTCTCATAATGTCATATAGCAAAATTTTCAATTTGCACGTCGCGATCATAGCTCGCACTTTGAAACAAAAGGCAAGAGCTCATTCGTGATCGACGGGCGTCCGTTTCGGCCGTTTTCTTGCAGAACCAGAATGCTTCCAGGACTTTTTTAGATGAGATCCCAATCTCGTATGCCAACACAGGAGATTTTACATCGAAGCTGTTCTTATTCTATCAATCTTGTGCTAGCCAAGTGAGGTACCTGCATTACCACACCGCTTCCCAGCCACTTGCTCTTAAATACGAATACCTAGTGCTCGCACAGTTCCTACAATATACGTGCTGTTACATAGGGCACATTCAAACTGCTAAATCACCCCAACTTTCCACAATTTTCTACCGTGCCCTTTAGACAGATTATACAATCTGATGTCACTCACTGCCTATCATACAGTCTATTTCAAAAAAGCCGCCGTTTGATACTGTGATTAGGGACGTTCACTAACACAACATCATCTCGCAGCTGTGCGCCTACAATACTGTGATGTATTGCGATGCTGACTCGATCAGAGATGGAAGGGAGACACAACGGCTACTTTTCTTGGCGTGGTGAATGCAGTTGTTAGCCAGCATTCGACCTTATGCAGCGCATTTGTATTGAATAGCCATTTCCAGCAGATATTCTCAAGGCCAGTTGCCCTGATTCTTGTCTCTCTTTATCACCGGAACACATCATGGTTGCTTTTGCGATAATATTTTTGATGACTGCATGCTTGACTGGACCAGGATGGGCTAAAGTCGCGTGAATCAGGATGTTTTTGCAACTAGGTTAGCGACACCACTTTGTGCTGGTAGTGCCACTATACAGCTTGACTTGCGTGTTTATGTAGGGCAGCCAATCGCCAAATCCTTAGTACTTCTCGCGTGAGCTTGATGTACTGTGACTGCTCATTCAATAGTCGGAAGCGTTCATTTATTTGTGGCTGTAACGACGTAATAAAGCAGCCGTCGATATATCCGCAGTACATCACAGGCAAGCGACTCAGTACTGTTCTTCAATTTTGCCTATAAAGCGAACAGCAAGTACTGGTGCTAGTCGCTGACCCATGGACTAACCTCTGGTTTGAGCATATTATCATATCATTTCATCATGAGCAGGATCATGTTGTGTTAATGAACGTCCCTGATAACAATATCAAACGGCGGCTTGTTCGAAACAGACTGCATGATAGGCAGTGCGTGATATCAGATTGTATAGTCTATCCAAACGGCACGGTAGAAGACTGTGAAAAGTTGGGGCGATTTACCAGCTTGAGTGTACCCTATGCAACAGCACGTATATTGCAGAAACTGGGAGAGCGCTAGGCATTCGTATTCAAGAGAATTTAGCTGGGAGGCGGCGTGGTGATGTAGCTACCCCACTTGGCAAGCGCAAGATTGAGGAGCATAACAGGAACAACTTTGATGTGAAATGTTGTAAAATTTCGGTGTAAGCGTACGAGGTTGAGACTTCATCTAGAAAAGTCCTGGAAGCATCTTGGGTTTTCCGCAAGAAAACCCAAAATAAACGGCCAAATCGAATGCCTGTCGATTACGAATGAGCACTTTTCTTTCATTGCGGAGTGGGAGCTATGAGCGCAACGTGCAAATTGGCAGTTTTGACCTATATGACACTATGAGACTTGAGTTGGGCTCATTCGCATCATTGACGTCGACTAAATAGGGCGTGTGCTACTGCTCCGCATCGGTGGAATACATACGGTGAGTTAAGTCTTCATTACTGGGAATTTGGAAATATTCTCGACTTTGTCGACGTTGAGAATACTATTATAAGCGGGTCGAGTAGCTAACAATCAAGAGCTTCAGACCATCTCCAGGCCTCCGGAGAAGACCAAGCGGTCAGAACGTGAGGCCAGTTAATAACGATTCCACCTTGAAAACCTCGTTTGGCATACAGTGTGGAAACAATTACAGTACGATTGACATCAAATGCCGTGGTTTCAAGAAAGGACGACATGGAGATTAATATCAATCATTATTCGGCCGCTAAATTATCCTGACCTAGATTCATCGTGGTTGTTTATGACCACCAGTTTAGCTCCGCTTCCCTCCACGCGTATCAAATGGTGAGCTTCAGCAAAACAATGCAGTTTGACGAAGGTCATCTGACGACGACGCAACTAATTATTTGGCTCTTCAGCGGTGGCATCCAGCGCTTCATAGGTTCTCCACAGGCTTCCACCTGAGCCTATCGTGTAACGCGCGCGGCTGCTTGCGGAGCTAAATTGGTGATTTATCGAAGCAATCCTTCCCGGAGAAATCGTGATTCTTTTTCACCCATAAATCACTTGCTTGAGATCTATCGTCCACAAAAAGAACAAAATGGACGAAAAATTGCACTCGCTTCTGTAAACAATTTAAGAACCCGAGGAAACTGGTACACATTCAAATTTCCGCCGGAGATATGTCACAAATGGTAGCGGTGGAAACTTCCCTCTCTGAATACCGTCATGACGATCTCTTTGACTATATTACTTACTGCAGTAATATTTCACACCTCTACTGCATCATATTCTATCGATTGTTTTGTCTCAATTCTTCAAAATCGAGCGTTTTAACACTATTCTTTCATTGCTTCGTCCGATACGAGACGCCTCGAGATGCACTTCTTTCCATCCCCACTTCTGGCTCCCCGGAAATCACTTTCAATTGTCCACAAACTGTGCTTCCGTGAGTTTGTTTCTCTTTGGAAACTGAATCTTCTTGCGCGACTTATCATGTGTTGTCTCTAGTGATCTATCTTACGCATTCGTGTTGGGAAAGGAACGCAAGATGTTTTTATGAAAGATTCGCTCAATGATTATAGGGGTCCTTGGCGGATCATGCACCATTACGACGTTCCCTGGAAGCAGGGATTTGCGCAGTCAAGGCTAATGCTTTTGAAAACCATTCAGCAGAGGATCGCTCGGGAAGTCACAGGTGTGCTCCAGCCTGAAGCAGTCACATTACTTCTCCTTGAAGTCTAAGGTTGGGCTCAATATGGGGTATTATGGCGATTGGAGCCGACTATAGAGAAGCAAAACGAGGCGACAGTGGAGAAACGACGAAAAGAATCCAACGACAAGGTCGTAAACAAAATCCCCTTCCCAACTAGCATTTTGAGATCTTTTTTTGAAAGAAAGGCACGTACAAACGTGTTTTCAGGATATGTCAACCGCTCCATCGGCTACAAACCTCGCTGATTTCACATATTATGCCAGCCACGCACCACTTCCGGAGATGGGCGGGCATAGCGCCGCCAGGGGGCGATAGCGATCAATGCATCCAGTGGGGCACAAAACTATAAGTTCAGGAAATAGGAACATTGTCACAGTAATCCGTCCCATTGTTTTGAATGCACAAAACGCTATATCGCTCAACGCGTCGGGAAAGCAACGTGACCATGGTAATGTTGGGATTTGAGAGGTTTTGAACAAATACAGTGAACAGATATTTTGTAGTACACTGATTACTTTTCTGCCAGTACTTGAAATGAAACAAACTTCACACAATGGAAACAGCTCGTCGCGCGGCATCTGGTATTCTTTTATGTTTTCGCAGCCCGTCATGATCCCTTTAACAGCTCTGCAACCGTTGATTGATATATTGTTTCCCGACAACAATGTGTGCACAAAGTTGTGAATCAGGAAAAACCCGAATGCAAAGAGCAAAGCAAGTTTGATTTGGTTGAAAATGCGAAGCGTTCGCATTGTGTGAATGCGATTGTTAAATCTGTTGAGGATTAGGATTAGATTCAATACAGAAATTAGCTTACGATCGCTACCTGAGAGATTTCCCTGAAGATATGACTGCAACAAAACTTGAGAAGCTCGTCAATAACGAGTTTCTTCTTCGATATGTAATCGAATAATAACAGTTCCCGAATTGAGTTTCTTTACCCGATTCATAGACACAGTAGCGTGATGTTTCTTTGCCTGATTGCCTTTCTCTGCCTTGTGTGTATTTCTTTGTTTTTTCAAGGATAGTATTCCAGAATGGATCTCACTAGCTTTAGTAGCAGGCGAGGAGCCTGAGAAAAGGATGGACTCCTAGGTGGGTCCGCTTCATTCGCTCTTCCAAAGGTCCTTCTCAGGCCTAATCTCCGTCAAAACTTCTCCTTCCTTACTTTCTTCATTACGCACGCGCCGGCTCCTCGACTCATCTGAATAGGTACTGGCGTGAGGCAATGCGCATCGTATGCACCCGGATTACTGTAGACCATCCTATATTCCTGAACTTCTGCTCTTCTCCACGAGGCTCAATTACGACGCCGTTTGGGATCGTGAGTGTGGAAAAATCTCGGTGGGTGCGTAGCGGCGCACGGAGATGATGAAAGGGGTTGGTTTGGTTACCACATCTCGACCTTTGCCTTTGAGCTCGCCGACGATTGCAGATGACGTTATATTCTAAAGAGAGTGAGAGCAATGAGCGAGGGTATGCGCCTCTTCAGAGAGGCACTCAAGAAATATTTTGCTGGGAAACTTCTATCGGCGATGGGAATCTCTGCGAAGAAAAGCCTCAAAGTGCTACGTGATTGGAATGTCTTTTTGCCCCCCCCCTCCCGAACATTTAGTTCTGACACAACACACATTCAGTTCTTAGTTCTCCAAGTCCAAATAGTGTGACAGCAAAGATCGCTCGAAAGCAAACACGTGCAGATCTTATAGTTTCAAGCGCCTCACTTTACGTAGTCACTAGTCAGCTAACTTGTAAACTCATTCTGCACTATTCGAGAGCTCATCTATCATTGTATTTTACAATAGCAGGAAAAATTAAATGTAATGGTCTTGTCCTCCTGTGCAAGTCCTTTCTCTCACTTCTTTTTCGAATAAAGTGTCGCTGAAGAACACGTTGATTGAACGATTTCTCCAACAGAATTTTACATCTAATGTGAACGATCTACGTTCATTCCATAAGTATAACCAGGATGTTGTTTAGTT
>KZ345748.1:0-23422 GCA_002352805.1 Teladorsagia circumcincta | reverse complement strand
CAAATATGATTGTTTTGATAGTCCATCTGCCATGGTGTGTGGAGTCATAAAGTTGCAGTGCACTGCCGAACTCCCAACTCGTGATCGCGGAATGCTTTCTGGCCGACATTATTGCGACGCTGTACTCCTCTCTTATGTGTATCTTTTCAGCGATGCGTTCGATCCCACTTCCACTAGCACGGAGAGCAATGGGCGTACGCATCGAGCAGCCTAGGTGGGAAATTCTTAAAACGCTAAGATCTCTCGCTATTGGTGCAGCCTATCCGCATCTCTGAGTGAAATCCCATGAAGCACGAGTGGCGCGGATTTAGAAGAGTTATTGTAGTGCACCCTCATGCGCCAACAGCAGCCAGTAGTTGTCAATCGCGGTCTTCGAGGAATGAAACACTTTTTTTTTCCCGAAGACTCTTGAACAACCTTGTGGCCAGTATGGGAGCAGATAGCAAAGCATGCTTGGAAACAAAGCAGCTCTTGGTGCGTTCATACACACCACCAAGAGCTAGCTCCTCTTCTCTGAATGTTTACCATGCGTTGGGGTAGCCACACCCATCGACCGCTTCATACACTGTTTCCAGAGAGAAATGTCTTGTTCATTGATCCCATTGCTCGTATTTGTCAGTAACCCTCTGAGATACTGCTTTCTTTTTCCTTCTGCTTCACAACTTTCATCGAGAGGCCATTGTACACTGGTCTGCAAAACTTAAGGCGGTATTAACTTTTGCATGATATCTTACCGCTAGCTAAGCTAGCTTTTTATTGGGGTTGGACTGGATAGAACATCATTTATGGGCTCTTAGCCGGACTCTGCACTTTGTGGATCAAATACGTTGTTTTGAATTTTTCAGTGGATTTACGCTTGCTCTTCACTGAAGTGAAATACTCAACCAGAGTTCAGGTCTCCTACCTATCACTTCATAGACCACTCAAATGATGAATCAATTTTCTTCTATCGGATCACGAAGGCGGTAATAAGGAGGAAGGCTTTGTCGGATTATTGTCGTGGTTGAAAATCAATAATTAGTCGGCTAGCTCTGACAATCGGAGGAAAGCATTGAATTCTTTAGACTGTCGTTGTATTTAGCCCAGCCCACAATTCACTGGATACTGAGAACTTAGAAATCGCTGAAGGGTCTGACATATCCTCGGCTATGACATTATTGGTACTGTTTTGAGCACTTGGATCTTACTATAAAAATAGGTTCCCTGCTGATGGAACACGTCGAGTTGACAGCTTCATTTCTAAGAAGATGGAATTTTGATTCGTCCATGAGTACAATTGTTTAGCTACCGCCTTTGGTACATGTCAGCTATCGAGGCGAGGGAGCTAGCCGGGTCTTTCTTCTCTGAAAGCCCAAAGGCGTCTCGTTGGGACATCTCCCTTAGTATTCACCTGATCTCAACCAATATTACCCGGTAAGCTTCTTCCACTGACTTTGAGGATTTCCTTACTGAGAAATTTCAGGCCGGTTATCGGAGAGGCTACGTGGAGGAGGGGAGTCTCGGACCAAAAGCCACCTTGTGCTTGCCCTAAGAAGCAGGTCGGTCCAGGAAATGGAATTCCTGCAGTGTTGTGTTGGTTCATACCAGGTGTCTCCGTGTGTGTGTGCATTGGTACCTTGCATGGCGGCACAGTCAAAAGCTAATATTCTGGCTGAAAAGTATCCCTATCATTTGAAGCGCTAAGTCTGTCTGTCTGTCCATGTGTGTGTCAAGAAATTCATAGCGCACGTCCCAGCAGTCACCTGACAGCTAATAAAATTCGGTAAGGGGCGATGAAACGCAAATTTCATAAGATTTGCAGCGGGTCTCCCAGCAGAAGTGAAGTGTTGGTTCCAACAAGTGTTGGGGAGGATGGGTTGGGCACATGTGCGGTAAGGTACAGAAAGTGGTAACAGCTGATAAGGATCGATAATAACTATGTGCGTAAGACTGAAGAGGTCACAAAAACCAGATTCTAGATTAAAAAAACGCGTTTCGTTCCGATCATTTCGTCTTTGTTTCATTTGTGCTGTCGTCGCCTTCGGACGCTACTATTCCCAGAGCTCCTAGGAATGTACAGTAATTGTTTGATGAAGTGCTAATATGAGTACTGGGCATGCCTATCTTATCATGATTAACATCAATTATAATTAGACCGCTAAATTATCCTGACCTTGAATTAATGGTGGTAGTTTATAAGCACCAGTTTAGTTCCACACTCCACGGCGCGTATCAAACGGTGAGCTTCAGCAAAAGAAGGCAGCCTATCAAAGGCATGCTCACGCGTTTCACAGAGCAACTGACTGTTGGGTTCTCTAGCGGCGGAACCCCACGCTCCACAGGCTATCCACTTTCACCAAAACCTACTGTGTCATGCACGCGGTAGTGTGTGGAGCTCAACTGGTATAGTATAAGAGACAATCCGTTACCGCCTCCAGAAATGAAGCCGCTTGTTTTGCTCTCAGATTGCGTGGCTAACTACCTAAAGTAGCCCCACAACAAAGATTTGCGTCATTTCTGGGTGGTTAGTATGCCAAATTAGCACGATAAATGAGCCTCATTCTCTTGAGGACTTCAGAAAGCCCCATTATGACAGCGTTGTGTAGAAGCGGTCAGAAGAGCAGCTAGAATCTCAGAGTTTAGATAGTCGTTAAAGACGAATGGACCAAGTTATCTGTACTTTTGATACACGAAGCTTGCGAAGCTTCCGCCAAAGACCTGATGATACCAGCCAGAAAACCAAAAACGACGTTATCGGATCGACCGAGACTAAAAAGGCGGCCGCTACCGCTGTTCACGGCATTGGAGGATAATTTTTCCTCGGAATACGACAACAGAGGCGTTGGTGGTGTGGGTAATCTCGAAAACGCGATTTTGGTCGTGAACATCAATACAGTGTGGTTCGTCATGATAGGACCTCTGAGATTTCGCCGACGTATCAAAATTCAACCACGCAAAAAAGTGGAACACAGAATTCCTTCTTCAAGGTCAACGCCAAAGAGAGCGGCTTAAGAACATCATATCGGTACTCACGGAGTGGAATGGAATGAGCAGGCGAGATACTGTCGGAGATCATCATGTCGACCAAAAACATCCATGTAACTCACAGTTCCAGAATTCCTCCCAACTTCCTTGGACTTGAGATTTACTTTATGGACAAATCCATAACAAGATACTACTATCATCTTGCAGATTCGCCTGACCTACATCGCTCTCGATCTAAAACTCACGGAATCGGACCATGGTCTCCGTGCATCTCCGCCATCTCATGGTAACGACTCGTCGTTCCTTTCTGCAAGTAGAACGTCTTCGACTGCTAAACAATGGACATTCTCATGCGTGTCGAACTTCTCCAACACCTCAGCGGAAATAAATTGATTCCGATCGAGCAACGCGGTTTCATTACGGGTGGTACTAGCACCAGATGACATCACAAGTCTTTGTTACTAAGATTAGGACGTAGGCATATTTTTGATTGCTATTTATTTTGATTTGCTGAAAGTTCTCGACAAGGTTAGTCTTGGGAGACTTCTTTTCATTAGGTTGTCGGAAAAATCTTTGCGCATTTTCTTTTCCATCCTGAATAGTCTATGGGCATCGTTCCGAAACGTGTATTGTGTAAAACGTATGTGGGCAATGGTCAATACTCTCTTCAGAGCATTTCCGTCATAGCATTACCCAGCGATTATAGCTGCAAAAATCGTCTTTCACTGAGAGCATGTTCGACTGCTCCTGCTGTTGTAGATCCAGAAATTGTGTCGATGGAAGTGGCAAGAACCCTAAATGTTACAATGGACCTTCGAGTTGTCGTAGACAATATGGGAATTATTGGTTTGCCGAAGTGCGGATACTCGAGAAAAAATAAAAAATTCGTTCGGCGTGCTACACTGATTGATGAGTGTATTTTGAAGCTGTAAGGAACAAAATCACCGTGCAATGCGCGAGTACTGGCAGAGCATTCTCCGCGTCATCAGAGTGCAGTAGCGGTTCCTCATTAACGCCACGGAAGGAAGAGGAATTATGGGAACTTGTTCCGCGATCTGACTGACCACAGGCTATCAAGGCGATGAAATTTTCGTGGACATTTTGATTTATCGCCTGTGTCGTATTTGATCTGACAACATTGTTGTTGTTAACAAGAAGTAGAGTCTTCATGCTAGCCATACAGAAAACCCTAGCTCGACCGATAATGTGGGCGAGTGCGGGCTCTCCGGCGCTACTCTTAAAAACATAGAAAAATTTACTTTGTGTCGGAAGCGCTTCCCTCGAATTATCAAGAAGGTCCTCCAAAAGACTCCACGCTTGTCGTGGGAGTTTCTGAGCAGCCTGGTGTATTCAGCAGACCTGGCGCCGTCAGACTTCCATCAGCCCCTCCTGCTGTCAATTCAACCGAAAGAGTGGTAGTCCATTAATCCGGACCGAGAGCGGACTTTTTCAGGTTTTTCGCCTTGAAAGCTCAGGAACTCCAAACAGCCGGCAGCCAGACGCTACGAGCTAAAAGGCAATGTTTTGCCAACTATGGCGATGCATGTATTTGTTAACTGTTATCTGTAGTAAGAAGAAAAATGAGTTTGAAGAAAAGTTGACAAATGCGCAAGAATTTTGCAACAACCTGATAGATAGCGACACCCTCAATTTGAGCTCCCGTTACCTGAATGAAAGGTTCATGTGCGTTAGAGTTGGGAACTCTTTACGGAAAAACTACATGTGTACTAGTGGTGCCTACGAGAAAAAAAATTATCACCCCTCTATTTCTGGCTTACACGTATCACTGCCTGCCTGCCTAACAGTGCATCCCGTGGTAAAGGTTTACATTTATGCCAATGTACAGTGCGTTTAATAATTATAATTATGATTATAATTATAAGATCACCCTTAAACTTTGAATTTCGGAACATGTACCCAATTGGGAATTTTTCTAGTATCACCAACTGATTCCTCACTATGAAAGACCCACTGACTGATTCCTTACTATGAAAGACCCCTGTACGGCCATTTCGGCTAGAGTAGCCTTTCTTTTAGCTTTTTTTTTCATAATACTTTTTGGTTTTAGCACGCATAATCATACTGTCACCTCGAAAAAAAAAGTACAGTTAGATAAAGTTAGTGGGAAACATAAGATTGTGCAAAGCAAGAGCTTGAGCACGGAGTACGCAAGTAACCCGTTGTCAGCTGACTTGGAATCTAAACTCCAGTATCCCGCGGAGGCTATTTGATCCTGCGCACAATTAAGGAGGAAGCGTAGATTTTCAACTCTTCTGACCGCTATATACTAGGCGACGAACAAACGATTGCGCAATCGCTCTGCACAGTGCACAAGCGACGGGCGATTGGCCTCGACCACGATCGATGCAGTCGGCCGCGGTCACGGATGGATCGCGATCGCTCCATCGATTCGAAGCCAGATGTCTTTGCAAGGCCTTAAGGTGATCTTTGGAGCCCATTATGCAGGTGCAGGAAAAAATTCTAGGCACAACATCGTCACAGAAAGCACCCTCACCGTTCACGTTTCCTCCACTGGAACGCGAAAAACTGAAAAGGAGAAGAAAAAGAAAATGAAGTCAAAATGGACCGACCACATTCGCGAGTCATAACAATATTGTTCAGATACACAGAAACTGTTTGATCAAGCCTATTTGATCCGAAAATACTACCCTTAATAATGTCTCGCGTTGTGGTGCGATTGTGCTGTAGACCCTTGTCCAATCACTGTATAATTTCATTCTTTATTTCTGAAGATGTGCGTGAGGTCAGTAAGCCTTTTCTCTAATCAGTGATAAGAATATTTAGTGGATGTTCAGAGCTTGTGAAATACCTGGAGTTATCGGAGCTCCTCAAATATACTACAGATCAAGGAATTTTCCGAGCTGCTCTGCAATGCCTCAAGAAATGAGCCGAGCACTACGAAATGCATAAATCTAGATTTTACTCCAAAAAACGAATATCGAGCATTTGAGAAATTTATTTCTTGGATATATTTGTATTTGTGAACATTCATTTTTATAGTCAGGCTTGTTGTTCCTCTCAAAACAACATTCGTTTTCTCAGGGCGACCTTATAATTATAAAACAGTGAAAAAACAGAACAATAATTGCAAGAAGTTAGGAGAAAAGCTGCTCTTGCCAATTGCATTGCAGGGGCAATTCATAATGAGAATCAGTTGACGATATTATAAAAATTTCCCAGTCGTCTGCTCATTCCAAGAATGCAGAATTTTAGGGTTACCTCATAATTATGAAGCGCGTATAAAGGTGTGCGGTACTTGCAGCGATGAGGCATGCAGCAAGCCTAGGCGATGTAAGGTGATGGAGTCAGCTGTGGCTCGGGACATACCTGCTACCAGGGTGAATAGCGGTCGAGGAAATCCTAGACAGGGAGGTCGTACTTGTCAGGGTGGGTCATGGGGGTCGTAGCTGTGAGGGTTGACGGCGAGCACGTCAGTGGCATCGTGGTGCAGATAGAAGGCCAAGTGTGTACCGCACAAAAAAAAAGGAGGATGCGCGAAAACATTATATAAAATATTATTTCTGCCCGCTTTGAATACCTAGCTCACAGTGATGCTGTTGTTAGGGACGCTGTCGCAAAAACGACAATGGGAGGAGAGCCCTTGCCAAATGAAGCGGTCTGTCGCTCATAGGAAGTACGAGATGTGTTAACTACCATACAGATTTTGTCAGCAGTCATCATCATATAACACCTTTCAATGGAGTGTACCGCTTTGAGTGATGGTCGGATGCATGGCGTATACCGAGACGCGGGCGATGTCGATTGTTCCTTTTCATATCACCTACGCTGGAAGGTTGTATTCTAGATACATTCGAGTGTTGCCTACAAAATATTCTGCAACGGTGAAGAAGGAAGCGCCTTTTCGAGTGGTTAGCGATCGACCTTGATACGACCTCGACGCAAATATCTCCTCAGAAAAGAGGTCTGGGAAGAAGTTAAATAACTGTTAGAAAGCGCAAACTATCCGCTTTCAGGAACTGTCTTCACTTTTCGGTTACTTCACAAACCAGAGAGATATTGCCTTCTGAGTGCCAAAAACTCGCATGAAAATTTTTGCGTCCTCGACGCTACCTCGACGGAATTCGAGAGTTCCTATCTTTCTGCATGGAAGCCTTCTAGAGCAATTTCAATACAGCCTAGCAGAAGCTGGCCTAGCTCTATCTAATCCGACCACTTGCTTTTTCAAGGTCTGAAAATTGGGAAATAGGACCTTTTGATAGAGGGTGCACATTCCGGTGGTTTCGAGCGGGGTATCAGCAAATCTGACCCAGAGACAAACCGCGCAGCAGCTGTCGCGGAATCGGCCGTTGGTCGATACATGCTGTTGTGATGCTTTCTATGAACTTCTCAAACATTCGCATTGGCATGGTCAACTCTTTGTGAGACTGCGCAAACTCTCTCCGGTCAGGAATCGAACCCGGGTCTCGCATGTGAGAGACGCGGTACTCACCACTACACTACCACTACTCTCCCTTCATGGAAGAGAATCAAATAGTAGGGGTTGTGCCGAGACCTCGATTTTAGGGAGGGGGAGGTCGTACTTCTGCGACTATGTCCTCAACACGATTTTCACCCTGCTTGCTACTCTCCAAAAAAGTCCGGTACTTCATCTGAGAGGAGTAAAAAAGATCCCATATATCTCAAAGGACATAGGACTCCAAAAATCTAGAGACTTCAGTGGTGTTGGTTTCTGTGGGAAATCAATGTAAGATTTAGGAACACCATATCAAAACTATTGCTTCAAAGGCTAATCTTTTCGCTATATTCAGGAATATTTGACACACCAATATTGCAACATTTTCGGAGATATACAAAGCCTATATTGTTCCGATATCAGGATATGAATCGAGATTCAGAAATCGCATGCTGGAAAACTTCAAATCAAGACTGAAAAAGTTCACTCCTTTTCGAGAGCTGTTACATACAGATGTGATCATAACCGAGCTGCTCAATATGGATACCCAACTATAAAAAACGTTAGAGCCACCTAGACCTCAATCGCCGCTCCACCGCGTGCGCTCAATGATGTAGTATTCTGCTTTCAAAAGTTGATGCACGACTTAGCCTAAAGCCGGCGGGAACTGTATCTTCTTTTCGGTCGCAAGGAAAATTTTGACCATCCTCCATAGTTCAAGTTTTATGACATTATTCCTGGCTGAGTTTTCAGACTGCAACGGGTTGCATATCATTAGAAAGCGCATTAAGGCAGAAATTATTTAATGATATGAACTGTTTGTTCAGCCACGCATTCGCGAAAAATAAATTACGAAGCGATAGTTTGAAAGTTTATGCATGGATGGCGACAGAAGTTGGCGAGGGTGATCGTTGGATGCCGAAATTTGGTAAAAACCAATTAAAACATTGGATGAGAATGTGCATGAAGTAGTTGAGAAGAACGCTACTGAATCGAACGCATGCGGTTTATGGTTTCAAGTTGCACGGGTCAGCCCAATGCACGGGAAGTTAGATTAGGAGGTGCTGCTAAGAAATTTCGGTTCCGTACAGCCGTCAGTCCTTCTTCTGCCATCTTTGATCCGATGAATATGACCAGCTCTCTGTTTAGATTGCGAATCGCGATGGGTTGGGTTCTTCTCAATGATTTGCAACTTTCGTTGAGTGGTTCGAACACAACTAGAGTCAACAAAATTTCGCAAAGGTGAAACTGCACGACGAGAAGGTTGTTCTGCCTGTTACGCAGCTTTTCGAGCACAGATGAAACTGTGGTAGTTCTGCATAGTGCCGGAATATCCCAAAATACTGACACTTGCGCCCAGAAAGGGCTATCATGAAGGGCTGACTGTTTTCCACGATGCACCTCTGCCGTCGTCCGCAGAACCGGCCATGCAAAAAATGCACAAGCTGAAGTACCACACTATGTCCAAAACCAATCCCTAACCTCATCACTGTTTACCGCCACTTTTTACCGATCTCGATAGCACTTTGAAGGAGAAATGCTGCGAAAACATGATGGCGAAATGATCTTCATCGAGTTCATCGCTTTTAGAACTCCAGCGATTTGAAGTAACGGATTGATCAGACACATGTTCTGCTTGCAAAGAGTAGATCCAACAGGTTTCTGTTGCGATGGTAACTTTGAGTCGAGATATGCACATTTAAACTTTGGGGACCGAAATAACCAGAACATTTCTTGCAACTTAATAGAAAAGTTCAGAAGGGATGTGTGGTGGATAGTGGTACGCCAGTGGCGAAAAAAGTAGAGAAATTTGTCGATAGAACGCAAAACGGGACCCTTTTTGGCAGTTGTTTGCTTTCGTGAATGGGTAACAGCTCAGAAAGTTGACGTATGGACGAGTTTACCGTTGCATTCGGTGGCAGCATTCTAATTCATGCTTTAGTTATGCCGTTGTAAGCGACGTTGCTCGCCCAAATCACACGCTAGACTTGTGTGCGGATCGCTTCTGGGAGCGGAAGGCTTTCGAAGTCCTGGTCAGCAACCAGTTTACCTTCCGTCGTGGGGGTGCCACAGTTCACTTCCTTGGCAGCAAAGTAACTGCATCGTGAAGTGCATAGGCTCCCCTGATACACTTCCTCTTCATGGCTTCGTTCGAACCGAGTACCTCGTGGGTCTTCAGACCTTTAAATGAGCGTTGCAAAATAGCAGGACACTCCCCCCCCCCCAGAAAAATATGAATGTTTCGGCTTCCAGAAACCTTCGTTCATTACAACCTGTGCAATCAAAACCACCTTCTCGAAATACCTAAACTCACAAAATACCAGGCTATCCTATTAGTCTTACATGATTGCAATTTGTCTAGTATTGAAGCCGTTGCAAAAACACAAGACACCCTCAGAATTCTCCTTCAGTGGATTTTTAATGCAACCATCAACGATAGTAGCTCTTGTTCGGTTTGTAGCAAAACTATTTATAATGAAACCAGCTTGGCACGCTATTGCGCGCATGATACGGAAGGTGTAAGCGAAACTTAGCAGATGTGAAGCGTTAAGTTCCACCGCTAAGCAATAAGTTTCCTCGTGAAATGCCTCAGCTGACCATTCCATAGATAGCGTCCTTTTGCTGAAGATAATACTCGCGGTGGACTGCAGAGATTAATGGTTTGTTCAGATTTAGCGATTCTACGTGATTAGGCGATTAGCGAGTAGCCGATAAGGGAATGATAGTATTGATTCCTAGCTCCGCCCATTGAGCGATCGCCTACTCTCCTACTAGCCTACTCGCCTACAACGTTCTATGGACGGAGCAATGTAATCAATACGTATGTAGTCCTCACCGCCTAAGCGCCTAATCAACTACTCGCCTACTCGCCTACTCGCCTAATCGCTTAATCGAATCGTATATTTTTCTTATATACGCATCTCCTAATCGCCAACCATGAACGATCAATGAGAGGTGTCTGTGAACAGCAGCCATGCATAGAATGAACTCAGGGCAATTCAGCGTCGAACAATAGTTGCTGATGACGTTGCTGTAAAAATACCCAGTATTTGTTTTGTATTGTTTCGAAGATACAACATACATTCCTAGAAACTTTAGGACTGTGGCGGTCGAGTGGTGCTCTATGCTCATGATAGCATTGCAAATGAAGTGATATCCAAAAATGCATGAACTGAAATCTGAGTTGAATGACCTTTATGTCCTTGCGCATATTGTTATTATCAGCCGTTATCACTTTTTGTCCCCCAACAAAAATGTTCGCGTACCACCCTCCACACCACTCGTCAGAACCAACGCCTCACCGCTGCTGGGACACCCGCTGTAAATTTCGTGAAATTTGCGTTTTCACTCCTCTTATCGGCTCTTATCAGCTGTTATCACTTTTTGTCCCCCACCAAACATGTTCCCGTTACACTCTCCACGTCGCTTGTCAGAAGCAACGCCTCACCGCTGCTGGGACACCCGCTGTAAATTTCGTGAAATTTGCGTTTTGGCGCCTCTTATCGACTCTTCTCAGCTGTTATCACTTTTTGTCCCCCACCAAACATGTTCCCGTTACACTCTCCACGTCGCTTGTCAGAAGCAACGCCTCACCGCTGCTGGGACACCCGCTGTAAATTTCGTGAAATTTGCGTTTTGGCGCCTCTTATCGACTCTTCTCAGCTGTTATCACTTTTTGTCCACCACCAAACATCCGTTACACCCTCCACGTCGCTTGTCAGAAGCAACGCCTCACCGCTGCTGGGACACCCGCTGTAAATTTCGTGAAATTTGCGTTTTCACTCCTCTTATCGGCTCTTATCAGCTGTTATCACTTTTTGTCCCCTACCAAACATGTTCCCGTTCCACCCTCCACATCGCTTGTCGGAACCAACGCCTGACCGCTGCTGGGATATCCGCTGTAAATTTCGTGAAATTTGCGTTTTGGCGCCTCTTAGCAACTCTTATCATCCGTTATCACTTTCTGTCTCCAACCAAATATGTTCCCACCCACCCTCTATATCATATCCTAAAATCAGCTGGTACCCGAGCCATGAATTTCCGGTCAAACACACACACAGACAGACAGACAATCACACCAACAGACACATTAAGCCGCTTATATATAGTAGGACAAAGCTTTGCATTCATACTCTCCGCTCCCCCTCCCCTCACGTAGAAGCCAGATGCAGTTTTTATACTCATCTGATCGCTTCGTCACGAGCATCGACGCCATTTTCGGGAGCTCAAGGAAAGCCGTACTTTGGAACTCCTAAATTATACTAGGAACAGAAATGAGTGAGCACCAGGATAATCCACAAAGCCTCCCCAAAAGGGATGGCGGACATTCTCGAACATACACAAAACCCTTACACGCTCAGCTTGTATCAGCTGTAAGGAAGGGAGTGGACAAAAGTGAAATCCCGCAGCAAAATCGCTGATACAATCCACTGACGTACAGTACTCGCCGTTTGAAATACTCAATAATCAAATACTTAACGGTGTTCTCCGCATCTCCACTACTTCAATCTGACCCGAATTATAGCGAATTCACGCGAATCACGCGGAATCGTGATCCGCGTGAATTCGCTATAATCCGGGTCGGATTGAAGTATCGAGAAACGGAAAACACCGTTGAACTCAACTCGTCAAGTTTTACGGCCGATGTCATACTTTGCGATTCGAGCGAATCGTTAGCGATTCGTGCGAATAGCTAGTAGCGATTCGAGCGAATCGCTAGCGATTGGAGCGATTCGAGCTCCAATCGCTCTAATCGCTAGTAGCGATTCGCTCAAATCGCAAAGTATGACATCGGCCCAAGAAGCTGTCCTAATTCGCCCTAGAAGCACTATCTTGGATTGCGCCAGCACTCGACTTCCACCTCAGGAGCTCATCTCATGTAGTTGCCTGCATGAAACGTGTATATAATCCCGCTAATGATAACCGGCCGCTACACAGAAAGTTGAGTCTCAAAAGTTGCCGCAAAATGCGCCAAGCACTATACCCTGGCCACTGCATTGGATGAAATTTTTCCAGATTATAAGATCTCTATAACAATTTGAAGTGCTGAATGACTGAATATATAGGACCTGCACTCAAGACTCTCTTCTGTTGCGTTAAAATGGAATGAATGAATGAATACAATAAAATGAAGAATTTCTCACGCACTTTCGATGCGCATAGAGGTGTATCGATCGGGCTGCCCGCCAGCTACCGAGAAAGGCCATCGGCTGTCACGTGAGCTCTCACGCACCGCGCACGTGTATTGCACGTGGGTGGCCTGGGCTGAGGAAGGCGACCGGCGATAAGGAAAAGACCGAAAACGGTGAAAAACGAAAGTTTTGAGTGGGAACTGAGATGTATACCGTTCGATAGCATTTTGCATGGGAAATCGAATGGTGTACACATCAGCTCCGTAGAGTCATCCAGAAAACCAAAAAATCCGGTTTTTATTTCAGGGCATGACGAAGAGCGATGTTCGAGGCCACACCAAGGAGGAAACACTCGCTTCAGCCCTATCATCTTTTTCCAACAATCAAGTAAACTGGCTCTACGATACGAAAGAGAGTTCGTCCCTCCCTTCTCGAATTTCCTCAAAACTTCCCTTCGAAAATTGGAAGATGTCACAAAATGGACCTTGTGGCAGGTAGACTAGGTGTTCTCTGAGAGGTGAGTTGTATATTGTTCGATAGGTTCTGAGAAATCGAACAGTGTGCATATCAGCTTCGTAACCGTCTCTGAAAGGCAATAGGAAACTGTTCTACTAGTAGAGCATGGCGCAGAAGGCTGTTTGAGGCCACATCACGAAAGGAGTACTCATCTGCAAACAAGTATGTCGTCTTTTTTCTACACAGAAGAGAGAATGCTCTACAATGGTGAAGAGTTTTCGTCGCTAACTTCTTAGAATTTCGAAAAAACATCACCTCAGAAATTGGATTTCCTCACGAGATACCTCTAGTTACCCCGCTGGAGACTGATCTGTGATTTCCATTTCAACGCGACAGAAGAGGGTCTCGAGTGTAGTACCTATATATTTAGTCATTCAGCATTTCAGATTGTTATATAGATCCTAAGATCTGGAAAAAAATTTCAGGCAATGCAGTGGCCAGAGTAGAGTGCCTGGCGTATTCTGCGGCAACTTTTGAGACCCATTTTTCTGTGTAGCAGCCAGTTCCCATTAGCGGGATTATATACACGTTACATGCAGGCAACTACATGAGGTGAGCTTTTGAGGTGGAAGTCGAGTGCATGGCGCAATCCAAAATAGTGCCTCTATTGCGAACTAAGGTAGCTTCATGTAGAACTCGACGAGCTGAGTTCAACGGTGTTTTTCGCTTATCAAATACTTCAATCTGATCACTATTATAGCGAATTCACTCACCACGCGAATCACGCGGAATCGCGATTTTCGATTTCAAATGGCGAGTACTGTAGGGTCCTGTGAAGCGTGTGCAATGCTCGTTATACCTTCTGAGTGAAAGAAGGGGAGAAAAGCGAAAGCTGAGCCGAGGCTAGGTTTTGTAGCAAATTTTCACCGAGGATAATGAGTATTTTGTCTCGCACTGCTTCCCTTTGCAAACAAGGAATTCGACTTTGATGGCTCGGATTATGTGAATACACTGATAGAGGAATATAAGCTAGGATTTGACAATATTGTTTCAGCAACATCTCGTGTTGGCTCCCTGAAGGTAGGAGGATGGGTATTAGTCCCAAGTCCCCTTTCTGAAGTTCCTCTCCACTGAAATAAGTTCAATGGAGCGCAGAAAATTCACATACAACTATCTGCTCTCTTTTCTTCTGCAGATTTTGCGTAGTAGACTACCTTGACAACAAACACACCATTTCATGCAAGGGCTCAATGAGCCAGTAGAGAAAAGCAAATCATGTGGCTTCAACAGAATGGCCAGCAAGGAGTGCGCGTCTTAAGTTTGTCGAGACTCACTTGGAAAATCTTTGTAAGCAATGGCTGCGCAAACACCACAAGATCAACACAATCGAAGATCAACGTCAAAGCAATGGATTTCCCACAAATAGGCACCAGTTTGACTAAGACACGTATAGAAACTTGCGGCATTTCTTGCTTTGATAATGTCACTCCGCTCGGCACTTTCCTTGGAATAGTATATATTGAGATTCGTCGTAGTATTCCTGTATTTTCTGAGGGATGGGTGCAGCATGATTTTGAAACACACTGTGGAGATCGCGCCTCCTCGCCCTTTTTACAATGCCCGAAACACAAAAGACAGTACAAGATTTCCAAATCTCTTCTACGTGAAGCAAGGTGGCTTCAGGCGTTAAAAGTAGAATGCGTCATGCTCCGTGTATGTTACTCTGCTCTAACGAGGAAGGTCTCAGAGAATGCCCAGTTTTCTCCGAACGGTTTTCCGCATGATACGGGGGTCCGTGCGTGGGCACAGAGCGGTCAATTTTTTCTGAGCGGCCCTCTTGATGTCAAAATGGGGTGATGAAGTGGTCCGTGGTCTGAATCCTCGCAGTGACATTTTTCTGCATTTTAAACTGGCGGTTGCATGATGTCTCAAAATGGTACCCTTGGCTAGTAGTAGATTTCATATTAAAATCAGGACTATCGGTCACACAATTGAGTAGGTTTTTACCAAAAACTCATGCTAGAAAGTGTGTTGCTTGAACTTCTTGATCCCCTTATGTGCATTCAGAGGACCGCTTAGGAAAATTTGAACTACCACTCACCATTATATCATGCAGAAATCCGTTTGGAGAGAGCTATAAATTTTCTAAAAGACCCTTCTGGTTCGCGTACTCTGAACTACATAGAGAAAAACTGAGTCGTTACAAATACTCGGAATTCGAGGTATCCGGACATTTAGATACATTTAAGAAAGTGTTGTTTTCATGATTCACAGATTCTTCTCAACTTTCAGAAATGTTTTCCAGAGATTGGCGGATGGATCTCTAGAAGTATAGCTGTGACTTGCCGCTGGAAGCCAATCACTGAACTATTATACATTCGTGCCTTCAGTTTTTCTGATCTTATCTCTGCGGGTCAGAAGCTCAATTGTCAGCGGTGAGGAACACCTGACATCCGAAATCGGTTTCTGATTCCTCGTATAATTTGTTTACTGTTCTAGGAGTGGCGTTTTCCTTTGCGCCATCTTCCATTGACTGTTATTGGCCGAAGCACCAACTCAAGAGTGAGTTTGAATAAGTCTCTCATATCAGTGGTCTAGTGAGCATTTTCCACTGTTTCCCATTTGGAAGGAGAATTCGACGATAAGAACGGGGGTTGAAGAAGCAGAAAATCGCGTTGTGGTCGGAGGCGGACCTCTTGAGGATCCGGACTGACACGCAATGAGGGGCGGAAGACTTGATTTCGGCCGTCTGGCATGGCTCACTCTTGTCGTGTTCGGCGAACCACGCCCACCGTCTGTCTAATCACTCGCCCCAGATCTATACACAGCGAGTAATTAGATAGCAGAGAGAGCGTTATATTGAAAAGGGCACAACGACGGGTGCACACCAATGCCGAGATCAAGGGGAAAGAAATGGGTTCCATGTATCTGTTTTCTCAGTGATTCTGCGATACTGAATTGTTTGTGCCTCGCCAATAGCGTATCTACGCATGCATTGAATACGTTAATCAATTTCCGCGCTACACATCAGCAGAACGACGAATTTTTTATCTACAAAATGGGTTGAGTGATCATTTCCAGCTCACTGCAGTCGGAGAACCTCATCATAAGGTCAGAGATCAAAGAAGGGAAACATGCTTTGTGGAAAGAAAAGTGGAGCTTTGATGGCACGAACCGACACGCAATCCGCAGCGGACGATATGCCCTCGATGATCTAGCATGGCCATCCCCGCGTCGCAATAGTTGCTCGCTCTAGCCGTTTAGTAGATAGAGTATTAACACTTTGGCAACCATGCAGCCCACATGTGGGCTGCAGCTTGTAGGCCACGAGAGACCTAGCAGCCCATATGTGGGCTGCAGCTAAAAATTCATTTTTCGTTCCTTTCCTTTAAATTGTTCGGTACGCTTCCATCACCAAGCGATAAAGAAAGCCTAAATGAAAAAGCAGACGTCGTGGTTTGGGAAAGGGATCCTTGCTTCTATTCAGTTGAAAAGCGGCAATTGAATCGATTGTTTTCCTAGCGACTAATAGTTAGTTAATTATATCATGTGCAAAACGTCATCAAGCTTCCGCTTAAGTGAAGACTAGGTGCAAATCCCAATAAGCAAATAAATAGTCGACATTTTTCCTTGTACCGTGCACTAAGCAGCTTGATGTGACTAATTCCATTAGTTAATTTCCTTCTACAAATTTGGGTGCACAACTTGTTCATTTTTCGGTGCGCTCCCTGATGAACAACGAACCGTTTCAGAGCTCGCCAATCACTTTGCCAACCATGTAGCGCACATGTCGGCTGCAGATTTTTGGCTATGAGAGACCATGTAGCCCACATATGGGCTGCAGTCGCGATGTCCGAGCAGGCGCCGCGGTCGCTCGCGGCCTCCAATCCCGAAACCGGCGCGGGCTCCAACGTGTTAATCATGAAGAATTCAGCACCGCTGAGAAAAGCCTAACGCGCGAACCAAAAGGCGAAAAATAGGGCTTATTTCTCAGGTTATGCACCGTTTTTTATGGTGTTTCTTTTCATCCCTGCGCCACAGAGCACCTTTAATTTGAGTTTTGATAGACTGCTTTTCCAAGCTAATCTTTGTCTTTATTGCGTGTTTTATCCCATTGTGACTGCCTCAGACCCTTTTCGTGTCGACAATAGCAACACGAATAAGAATGGGCTCGGAAAGCTTCGTTGTATACGAGATCCCGCTGGTAGAGGTTACGCTAGAAGCCCTAAACTGGGATTTGAAATGTTCACAGTTCCAAGGGTACTCAAGAAAACAAAAGAAAAAAGAAAGGACAATGTACCATATAGAATGAAACCATCCTTGGCAAATTGTACACTTTTGAATATTGTAAGTCCTGCTATGTTGACAGTAGAAAGGTTCTGCAAAAGTTGTCTGTTAGTAGCAGTAAAAGAAAGGGCAAAATAAAAATTAAAGCAAAACTCTGATGTACTATACTATATGTGCTACCATTGATCGACAAAATACAAAAGTATCCTACTATATATAAGCGGCTAAGTGTGTGTGTGTGTTTGTGGGTGTATGGGGGTGTGTATGTGTGCGTGTATGTGTGGCGTGTGTGCGTGTGTGTGGGCGTGTAAGTGTGATTGACCGGAAATCCATAGCTCGGAGACCAGCTCTCGCCAGGAGCTGTTTTTAGGATTTGGTAAAGGAGTGGGATGGGAACATATTTGGTGAGGAAGAAAAATTGATAACAGTTGGTAAGAGCTAATAAGGGGCGCCAAAACGCGAATTTCACAAAATTCACGGCGGGTGTCCCAGCAGCAGTGAGGCATTAGTTCTGACAAGTGATGTGGAGGGCGGAACGGGAACATATTTGGTGAGGATCAGAAAGTGATAAGGGCTGATAAGGGCTGACAGTAACGATAAAGATGAATAAATGCAGAGGTTATTTGAAACCCCTCTCTAGATGACAAACGCGTTTGTTTCAGTTATTTCAACTTCATTCATTCATGCTGTCATCCTCTCGACCGCTACTCTACCTAGAGTTTCCAGGAATGTACAGTGGTTGTTTGATGAAATGCTCATTTGAGTAATGGGTATCTCCATTTCAACACCATTAGCACCGATTATTATTCGACCGTAAATTGTCCTGACCTTCGATTCATGATGGCTGTTCACAACACCAGCTTATCCGCGCTCCGCAGCTTGTGTCAGACGGTTAGCTTCAGCAAAACAGGCAGCCTAACAGAGGTCAGCTGAGGCATTCCACGAAGCAACTGAATGTTGGGTTCCTGAGCTGCGAGACCCAACGCTCCACACGCTATCTACTTCCACCAGAGCCTACCATGTCATGCGCGCGGTAGCGGGCGGAGCTAAACTGGTACCTAGATATCCGGTTCATACCAGTTTATATAATAATCGCGCCTGCTGTTGTTTTGATAGCAAACCAGCTTTTGCGCCACTAGCCTCGTTTAGGTCTACAGAGGGGGTCGTCCACGGCATGATGCACTTTTCAAGAACATTTTTGCATTTCCTAGAGGCTAGTGCATGAACTACAACTTCAAGAATTGTTTTCGGAAAAACTGCCTTTGCTCGATGAAAAAAGCAGCAAAAGCACATTGTCGTAAATGCAGTTTTGACAATTGCAGTAATGATAAAGACTTGCGGTGAAGAGTTTTGCTCACGGTTGTTGTGACGGGGGTCTTCATCAGCCAGCCTGTTCACCTGGGCCTGACGCCGGCACTAGAACCATTTTCGCAATTTCTGCAGGGCATGGTTGAACCTCCACAGGGATTGAAGTGGCAGTTGCAGTATGATAAAGATTTGTGGTGAAGAGTTTCGCTCACTCTGAAGAGTTTTCTTGAACAAGTGTAAGGTCAGGTAACTTGGATTCGTACGGTGCGACACGAAGTAGTGACCTTTCTCAACTGTGCGTGTAAGACAAGTAGATCAAAATGAGTATCAAGGGTCAAAATTAACAGACAATAATATTTGGAAAGATCAATAAAAAGACGGAGACTGGAAAGAGGCAGTCGTAGTTGAGAAACTCGAGGGCGACCACCGAATACGAGTACGCAGCAAGTTGCACGTCGTAAAAGGTTCATTGGCGTCGGCTCCGAAGGTTACCTACTTTCGAGCCACCAAGGCTTTCCCAACCTGAGACGCCCATTGAGGCCAAGACAGAGCCACTCACACCAAGCCACTTACGCTTTCCTCACCAAGGCTCTCGCTCGCCTATATCGAGCTTAGGCCCTTACTCTCTCGGGCCACTACAAGCCTGATGAGCTCAGAGCCTCCCTCTCGCGGGCCACTGCACCTCCTTAACACTTGACCCTTGGTTCCCTTTTATAGGAGCATTTCCACCCGAACAGTTTCCTTCGGACCAGGTGGTCTTCCATGACCACCCGCAAACAACTACAACCACCTCCCCATAGCCTACAGCATGCCACACTTGGTTGATCTCCTGTTAAGGATTGGGGCCTCGCTCCTGACGCAAACAAAGGAAAGTTTAATGTAGTGCGCAGGGAACTATGTGCCGCCTGCCGCCTGGAAGAAGACACTTGTGTTGAAAACCATGAATGAGATTTAATCACAAAACTCAATGCTGATGAAGCTATCAATAGATTAGTGGATACTAATTAGCCGAACGGCAGAAAACCGTGGAGGATCTACAGAATCACAGGCCACAGTGGTTAACCAGTATTTTCCATGACATGTACTCGAAACAGTGCTGAGGTTCTAGAAGTGGGATTGACTGCGACACCTTTGCAGCGACCCGATAGCATAACGGATGAAGTAGTCGGATGCCAATGACCTAACAAAAAGTTGACTTCTGGTTTAACTCCTCTAGTTTTTCGTTTTTTCTTCATTATCATATTGCCAGTTTAGCGCACTCATTCGCTTGCATCATGTGAGACTGCGATGGCATAGAATAGAGCCGTTGGTGGTTTTATAGTGTAATGTGGCGAATCCGCCCATCCCGCGCCAATAGCGTTTGACCCCTTCCTTCTAGAACCCTTATCCACTTTTTCACGACCTTTGGGCCCTCCTTGAGCCTACCTTTAGTGTAACGGGGCTAACTTCGCCCGCTTCGTCCCACTCCCCACCTACCAATGCTGCTGACCTCTCCTCCCTTGTCAAATTCTATCCGCTTTTTTCCCTGGGTCCGACTTCTTGGAACCGAGTTATAAGTTTTGTGGCAAACTCCGTTCACTTTTGGGTGCGCCATGCCACCTCTAACATATCAGGTTGTCCGGAAATGAATGTGGGTTTCTGACCTACGCCTTCAAGGCTACATATCTCAGCTCAAAGTCAACATTTTTAGCCATATAAGGAAGTGTTGAAAACTGCGCATCTTCGTCAACAGAAGGAAAGCTGAACTAAGGCAGGGACCCAGAATATAATAATCTCATAAGCGCGGAAACCGTCTAAGGGCTTTTCACCATGTCTCAGTTTTCGAATCTTTTTCGGCTCGAGAAGCTACCGAGAAAGCTGAAAAAGTGGAGGTTGGTAGACAGATGTCCAATGAGTACACTATTTGAAACAAAGCTGTATAGGATTCATGCATAGGATTCATTCATGCTTTGAGAGGTCGTTTGTGCGACATGTGGATGGTCGTCAACATGGAGGACGGTTCTTCTCCTTCTCCTAGATACGGACCTTGCTGTTTCCGGTGCATTTCGTTAATGTGGTAGACAGTCCCTGGTACTTTATCAAGTTCGCTTGGGTCCAGAAAGCTGTAACGCATCATAACTTGGTAGACCGCGACTCCATCGCTGTAGTCGTAACTCTGTGAAACCTGCTGCAGAAGAATCCGATTTCCGTCGAATATAACGGAATGTTCTAAAATCGGATATCTTGCTGTGACGAGATCTCTGAAGAGCAACTGCTGCTGCTTAGTCATCTTATGCGGTGCCCACTTGTTCAGCTTTTTGAACCTTCCCAAAGTTTTCCAGACGCTCCAAAATTTTTGCTATGCCTGCTCTAGTTATGCTGCTTGCCGTCGTACGCTTATTCGAGAATTTTCTTCTGCCGGCTCCTCGGAAGCTTGTCGTCGACAAGATAATGAACGCTCATAACTCCCCTCACTTCAAATTTCGAGTTCCCTCTTCTGAAAACTTCGCAACCATTGCTGCTTTGTCCGAATTTCGACTCACAGAAGTAAACTTGCTTAAACCAATCCTTTGATGGCTTCGATTCAGACCTTGAAAAGAAAGTTGAGCGCGAGTTCCTCATTCCGTATCTCCGTTCTAGCAGCATAAGAAAGAGAATGAAGTGGGCTTCTCAAGGATGTGCAACAGTATAGCAACCAACATAGAACTTTCCGCAAAAATGTCGAGCAAATTATGACACATCAGAACCCAACATCAGAACCTAATATAACCTCCACTCCTTCTCTGACCTTTCTCCAACTTTTTCGCTCTTCGAGACTTTTGGGGATGAAATATCAAGGTTATAGGAAAAATGGTTTACTTCTTGACGCGCTCCCCCATAGCGGGCGAGCCTCCGATCACGTCAGTATGCTGAGCACCTTAGGCACTGCACCCCTACAGCAATTTTTTCTGTCTGTAGGCTTTCTCCTAACCGTGTTATCCATTTGAATTTTTCCATTAAGCATCGCACCCCGCCCAACAAAGGTGGTTCTTCTCAAAACAACAGTCCCGCTGGGTTTTATCATCAGACACTAGTGGTCTGGAGCGATGGGCTAGCTCTAGTCAAAAACATAAAAAGTGTCACTGAACAGTGAACTCAAAATCGCTAAGAAGGGGGCTGAACGGCTTCAGAGTAGGCTTGGTTGCAAATAGGCAGAGAAGATTGCAGTTGATTCGCAACCACGCCTCCTCCAAAGCCGGGTTTGGGTGGGTTTTTTTGCTTAGTAACACTTCTGATGTCCTTGACTAGGGTAGCGCACCGTTCCACACCATTGTGTCGAAGGTAAAAACCCTGCTGGGACTGCTGCTTCTATACGATTTGACTAACCAATGCCCACCTTTACTCAATTTCTTCCCCAATTCCGAGGCAGTCTTGGCATTGGATTTGAAATGTGAGTCGTCAGTTGCCCTCACTTCGATGCATGCCACGCCTGCAGTCGGTGATTCCTATGTTTTGTACTTCAAGAGCTATAGCCCAAGGATCCCAAACTTGACCGGGACCGTGTAGGTTGCTGATAACTTAGTACCGAATTTTGTGACAGACGGACACACACACATACACACATACACACACATACACACAGAGACAGACAAACTTAATGCATTACATCAGTTTAATTGCGTACGCGTTCCCATGCATCACACGACACTTATGGTATAAATAGAGCCCAAATATTCGAATAGTATCCTCGCCCATCTTGATGGTGCCTGCCAGTCAATTTTAACCCCTCCCTGTCCAAGCTTGATCCTCTTCTTCCAGCCACCGATCCCTCTTTAAACTTGCTCATAATATAACATGTCAAACTCCGACATTTTATTATATAGAACCGATTTATAAGTTAACGGCTTTCCGCTGCATTCGTGCACTTGTACCCCCCTCTCACCAATAGCAGATGATCTCGTTCACGTTGCCAACTTCTATCCACTTTGTACCGGTCGTCAGGTTTTGTAACAGATTTACAATGTTCCGTGGACAACTCCCACTTTGGTGCACGCTCCACCCACCAGTAATGGTTAACCTTCTTCGCGTTGTGTACTCTGTTCACTGTTTCCCGGTCTCCAGAACTTCTCGGAAACGGATTGTCAGCTCGGTGGCAAACTCCGCACACATTGACGCACGACATGCCCACCGCCAACATTCGCACTTCCCTCTTTCTCTAATTTCTATTCATTTTTTTATTCGGCTCCTAGGATTTCTCGAATTGCAATACACACTTCCTAATCGAGGACACACTCCTCTTAATGTGTGCGGGTTCCCTGTAGGTTACCGAGCATATATTAATTGCTATCCTAAACTGTTTTTTTTTCTGCTCTGTAGTTTACCGAGCTATGATCGTTTTCGTTGAACACCGCTCGTTTAGAGAACGCTTTCCGCCCATCATGGGCGGGTCTACTTAATTCGACTTATCAAGTCGGTGCACACCTTTACCCATTTTCCTCCACCCATACATGATCCAGACCCTCTAAATGCTTTTTCAGGTACTATCAAATTTCGTGAAAGACGAAGAAACGGACACAAAGACTCAGCGCTTCACATTATATGCCACTTTAGCTCCGCTCCGGCGCGCACACGGTATGCTTCTGTTACACTGGAGGACCTATACAGGAACAATTTTTTGGTATGATTTCCTGCCTTCTATTGTAACCACCATCGCGGTGGGGCGTGCAGTGTCCTTCGTTTTCTCGGCGCACTCCACGACGAGAGCCGCGACGAGTACGTCGCCGTCGCTTTTACGTAGCGCCATCGATGTAGAATGCGGAGCATAGCTACAAGACGTTTCAGTGCCCGGAAAGCGTGTTCCCTACGATGGGCCTTTGCTCCT
>KZ345747.1:30665-41491 GCA_002352805.1 Teladorsagia circumcincta | reverse complement strand
TCAGGACTCGCACGGCAAGCAGTCTTTTTTTAGTTGAACAAGCTCAATGGTTACTTCTTATTTCGGCTCTACGTTTCTACCTTTTGATCCTTTTCAATGACCTCAACAACGTCAGTGGGTAACTAAGCAGTTGCTTTTTTTGGAGCATTGTATATTGGAGATGGAGAAACTTGCCTGCTGCAAAGGGTTACATTGGTAAGGATTTTAGGCTGCGGCGAAGAGAGTGCCCACATTGGCCTAGCAAGCCGTGCTCGTGGTGACCGAAAGCTTTGTAGATGGATGATGGGCTCAGGTATGACTCATCCTTCACGACTTTGGAGCAACCAGCTTGTGACGCGTACACGCGTAGTATTGTCCAGAACTCCTCAGCCGTGTCTATCCTCATAGCCATTATTTCACCGCTGATCTGTTTACGGTAGAGAAGGAATCCTTGATGGACACCGCTACCGTTGATCAGATCATTCCATTTGTTCTTCCCTATTATAGTAGACTGACACCATCTCCAATTTTCACGGCCTTAGCTCCTCCGTACGTGTTTTCTGCAGTCACAAAACTTCAATGTTCCTGTGCTTCATCAGACAGGGTTCCAGTTCGAAGTAGATCTTTTTCCAAGGTCGTTACACCCTTGGTATCCCTTCTGCGCGCCATTTCCGTGTGGCGTCTTTCTGAGCAATGGAGCCTTCATCAGCACAACTACACATTTGGACCTTGCGCTAGTACTAGGATTATTTTTTCGACTTTTGCAGGACATATTTCTTGCTCAGCAAGAAACCTGTGATGTTCAAGGGTGCAGATGTGAGCAACACCGTCAAGCAACCGCTATTCCTGTGTCCCAGGGAGGTTCCGTATTCTCCTGCTCTTTTTCACATTTCATAGGCTACTGGTGAACAAGGGTATGCACTCAATCGTTTGAGAGCGAACAAGAATCCTCGTAAGCCAACACAGTAACAGTATCCGAGAGTCTCAAGGCGAATCGAGAGAAGTTAGAGTTGGATAGATGGGTACGCTTGAGCTGATTGAGCACTTAAAAGCACTTTACTACCTTCTCAGCTGAATCTTATTGCAACATCTACGTCTCCTCGGTGAATGGACAAGATGCATTAGAGAGGGGAAGGTCTGCGATTAAGAAAAGAGGTCCAGCTTCTTTGAATGACGTGTGGCCTTTGGAAGGAACACCAACAAAAATCATGAAATAAATCAAACTAATTTGTATATGAAGTCGACCACCAATATCCAGCTTCTGTCAACTATGCCAATATTCTTCTGGGCAACGTTGAGGTTGTTCTCTTGGGCTCAGAAGAAAAGCGATGATAGCGTATTTCGCTTATAGAAGTCATCAATGGGAAACAAATAATCTATCTGAGTTGAGCATTACTGAGAAACGCGAATTCAAACAGTTTTCATTTTTCATACCGATTAGATACGAATTTCTTGAGCTCAGATATGACCCTCAAATACACCTATCAAAAATTCGTATTAATTTCCAAAACCCAAATACTATGGAATGATGCTTGAGGTCCCTTCCTGTGTGGAACCTCGTTTCTTTTCAGTCGATTGTCTTTATTTTATCAGAGGATTTCCATTAGACATTGAAATCCCGTCTGAGTTCGCCTTGAAGGGAGCGATTACGATAAAGGGGGAGCGCATCGAGGAAGCCTACTCTCCACACGAAGCAGTTACTTGTGTGACAAGGAAGCTAGGTATGGCGCTTTCACATCGAAAGGTGCGCTGGTTGCGGAGCAGGTCCTCGAAAGCACTCCGCCCCCAAAAGTGATCCGCCCACTAGTCTAGTTGCTAATTTGGACGAGCGGCATTGCCAGCAGCGGCAAAACTGAAGCAACTCGATTGTTGCATTATTTGGCATGCTGCCATCGTATGCAATACGGTAACTCGTTCATACTCCAGCTTTCTGAGATGCTACCCGTTCATGAGTGAAAACAATTGCCAAAACGGGTCTTGTTTTGTGTTTTTTGACGGATTTCTATGCTTTTTCCGCCACTGTTATGCCATTGAGCACCCCACACTCTCTCTAAAATTTTCTTGAAAATATCGTAATCACTGCCTTTAAGGTTCTTTTCACGGTCATTTTTACCTTTCCAATTATTTTCTCTAATAAGACTATTGCATCTCTCCTTCTAGGTAAGCAATATGTCGGCTATTCATATTTCACCGTCTCCGTTTACAAGGCTACACAGTCATGTGGTGGCTGTACGCTAGCCATTTCAAACCCTCTACCATTCCTCATCGTGAGTGCTGCCCTGGCCTCCCACGGTCTTGTAGTGATACGGTATCTGACAAGGGAGGTCTTTCAGGACGTGGAGGGCTTTATCAAAATGTTTTCTTGCACTTTTTAGAGACTCCTCCGATGAACAAAAAACCATGGTCCATTTTTCCTTAACGCTCCTAGGGAGGTCAGAATAGTGGAGAAGATATGGTTCGAAGTTCGATCCTCCGTGGTGACTAATTTTTGCAATTTATGTTGCCGTCTCCAAATTGTATCCAAATAGTAACAGTATCGAATACCATGTCATCCTCGTAATTTGGCGACAATTTGGAGGCGGCAACATAAATTGCAAAAATTTGGCACCACGGAGGATTGAACTTTGAACCATATCTTCTCCACTATTCTGACCTCCTTAGTAGCGTTAAGGAAAAGTGGACCATGGTTTTTTGTTCTTCGGAGGAGTCTCTACGAAGTGCAAGAAACCATTTTGGAAAAGCGCTCCACGTCCTGAAAGACCCTCCTTGTGAGGACCGCTTATACATATGTACTGTGTATAATAGAACCCCAGTTGGACGCGTTTCTGTTGACCCTTAAACTCGAGTACGTCGTGAAACTATCAGTGCATCAGAGATGTGTAAACATCTTATTACACACCTCTGATGCATATTTTGATTTGCTAACAGTCATAGACGGGAGATCGGATTAGATTTTCTGTGCATTTTTGTTGACTGGTTTCCAGAATAAACCCCTTAGCTTTTGGTGTAGCACATGTGGACTTAGTGGTGGTTAGAGGTTAGCAAACCAGCGCGTTTGGTGTTCCTGCTGAGGCCATATGCTGAATGTTTGGGTGGGGATGGGGTCCCCGATTTCGATGGACTACTTAAACTCGATCGGTATGATAGGAGAGTGGCGACGGAAGTGATGGAGCTGCGTCTGCAGCTCCGCCAAAAGGGTTGGTTTGCTTATCCAGGACTAAGCCTTGGAGAGAGGACGGATCTCGCAGTCCGTCCTCTCTCCCAGGCTTAGCCCTGATGTAGGCATCAAATTGGGGGGTTAGGAGACCGAGTTGAAGTAGTCCGTCAACCCCACTCGGGGACCCCATCCCCTCCCCAACATCAAACATACGGCCCAAGCAGAGCCGCCAAACGGGCTGGTTTGCTTACCCGTGGTATTATATCCAAACCATCAACGTTCTGTAGGAGCCGCTCATGCATATTAGTTCAGGTATGGCCGATATATTGCCAGTGGAAGTTCCTGAAGATTTCACTCGATGCCGTAATCGAAATCACACTGGGAAGCTGTGTCCAATACCAGATGAACTACGCTTAGCCTATGGTAGGAGTCGCAGAAGCTGGACATATTTGAGACTTTGAAGCAGCTTCCGTCTCTGTGTTTACGAGTGAGTCGTCGCTCACAACTTTAAGGCATCGTTCAGGAACTGCTGGATTTCGTTACAACTCCGATATGTTACCATTTGTGGTCTTTCGAATGGGTTATCTGGCAGGTCTTCGAGCACGGTAAGCATTTCTACCACACAACACCTTCAAGCTCGAGAAAAAGGTTTTCAGAGAGCTAAATCAAGCGGTCGGCGTGATGATTACTGCTAGCCACAATCCAGCTAAAGATAATGGAGTCAAGATTGTGGATCCCAAAGGAGAAATGCTCGCCACAGAATGGGAGGTTAGTTGAATAAACTTGCTAATTAGCGTGGAATCATCAAACGGTTCTTGTTATTAGCGTCAGTCCGGCGTTGCGCAAGGGAGATGCTCGTTTGTGACTGAATTTTTCTGGAGGAGGGGAAGGGGAAAGGAGAATGGGGTCCTATTTGGGGTTAGCAGAGGGTAAAAGGTTGAAATAGGGTCATATGTATCTGTGATTGATGAGGCCGTGCTTACGAAAATGGGAGAGGGCGAGTCTATCAAATATGATTATTTTTTTTCTGAGAATTTTGGCGAAAACTTCAAGGAATAGGCATGAAAATGAGTGAACTTGATCAAAAGTCGTTTTCTAAGCCTTATGCATACTTTCTCCATCCCCTTATTAACAGTCGTTTCGAAAAAAAAGTGGGTCGAAAGGTCTTAGCATGAAAAACCAAAGAAATTTAAAACAGCCATGAAGATGAGGGTGATGGTGAGAAGTGAAGAGGAGGATCAAATAGACGGATTCTCCATGTTGATGGTTATCGTGGAGTCATATCTAGACCTCCACTAAAAGGTGGGTCGCTACCAGGTGGGATCTCCAAGTTTCTGGAATTAGAACAACGAACGGTTGACCCTGCTTGTTAGGCCGTCCACTCGGTGACCGGCGTAAGGGCGATGTCAGACTTTGCGAATCAAACGATTCGCTAGCGAATCGCTGGATACGAGCGTTGCGTCAGCGAATCAAACGTTGCACCAGCGGATCGAATTGTGTACCAGCGGTCGAACCATATATCAGCGAGTCGAACTATGTACCAGCGACTCAATGGCGGCGGGACCCATTTGAATCTGTGTTTACTGTCCAGTAACGCTGTTTGGAATTAGCGGAGCTTCTTTTAAACGTTGGATCCCGCCGCTATTGAGTCGCTGGTACATAGTTCGACTCGCTGGTACATAGTTCGACTCGCTGGTGCAGCGCTCGATTCGCTGACGCAACGCTCCTATCCGCAACGTTTGATTCGCTAACGAATCGCTCGATTCGCAAGGTCTGACATCGCCCTAAGCATGTATTTCTTGCGGTACGCGGAGGACTCTTCCGAAAAAAAAAACCATCAGTCTCCCTGCAAGGCGATCGCTCGCGTCATGTCGGAGTCCGCGCCAACGCGCCAACGCCAGACTGCACGATTGATGTGGGTCAGCATTTCTCTGAGAACTTCACAACACTTTCAGAAGTACGCTTCGGAACTTGTGAACGCTAGTGACGAACAGCTGCCTACGGCTGTTCGAGCTTTGGAAGTACAAGTGGGTTTGTATCACTTTTACATTTGTTAGATATCTGTTGTGTCCGTCGAGGGAAATATTGTTCAAGATAGCGCCTAGAGCTCCGCATCCAAACGCTTTGGTGATATGTGCTATGGACTCTCGCGATAGTGGGCCACACCTCATTGAAGCAGCTAAAGCAGGCGCGGCCCTGATGGGTGTGGCTTATGAAAGTCATGGTGAGTAGCGTATAAAACTTGAGACTTTTTTATTATCCTGTACTTTAGCAACAGTCTCAGAACGAATTCGAGAGGTAGGGCGGTCGGTAATGATGTTGCAGGTGGGGAGTTGACTGGTAATAAAGGAAAAAAAACAAAGAAAGCCACCGGCAAAGCCTTTAAACAGGTTCCGCCCAGTGGACGAGTTGTCCGAACTAGCTTGCTTCGCCAGCATTTTTTGCTGGCTCGTGCCGGCAAGAAATGCGGCTGCGACCGCATTTGCCCTAATACAGTTAGAGACCTATGCATTAGTACAAAAATAGAAATACAACAATCAAATGAAATAAACAAGTAAAGCAATGAAAAAGACGCGGCAATGATTTCGAAATGCGGGACATTGATTAGCGATCGCGCAAGGCCCGCAGCCATTCATGTTTGCTAAATAGGCGTTCCCTATGATATTTGCGAACGCCTCTGCCAACGGCGTCTTCCTGGCTTCTTTGCGGCTTCCTGGGGTGAATTTTTTGGTCAATGACCCTTCCTCTGGTCTAGATTTGGGCAAGCGCATCATTTCCACCCCATAGCATAGAATTTCTAGAACCCTGCTGAGACTGTTGCTTTGAATTGATTCGGAACTTGAACAATTTGCATTTCAGGTGTTCTAACCACACCGCAGCTTCATTACATAGTGAGGTGCAAGAACGATCCGAGTTTCGGTGATGCACGAGAAATTGGGTATTATGCCCGCATATCGGACGCCTTCAAAAAACTTCTCAAGGTGACTCTGCCCTATTTTTCATTTTATGCCCTGGACGTGACTCAGCGGACTTCATCCAGTATTAAGCATGGAATACATTTTCCAGTGTGTTCTTTTCTCTTCACCTTCAAGAACTCATTGTTACCTGAGTTTTGCCACTTCTCGTGCCGAGCCTTGCCTTCGTCATTGAAGAAATCTTGAAGCGTTATAGAGCGCACGCTTCAAAAGGCACCATTCACGTAAGCCATAAGTTGAGCGTTAGGTTGAGCGAATCCTGCTCGCACGACCACGTCTGGAAACCCTTGAACCTTTTAATAAGCACAACAGACAAAAATGTTAGGGTAACTGGCCACGAAGGAATTGAGTTAATGATCAAAATTTGTTCGCCAGATCTGCTTCTTTCTTTTCGTCTGTCTTCTTACAACATTCTACCCATCTATGCTGCTTCACCCCTTCTCCCTTTTTCTTTTTCACTTCCTTCAACCCACGGCTTTCCGCTTTCACCTTTCTCCTTCATTCTTCAGAGAAAGAAATGTAGAGTATTTGACGATTGCTATCCCCTTCTTTTTGACTGCGTCACGCAGTCAGCCTTTAGTCAAAGTCGTGACGCCTCAGTTTCCATTACAACGACGTGCCTAGGTCTATCTCTGTATAGGACGTTGCTTTCGTCCTCCCAATCAGAGACGGCAAACTGCCCTTGTGGGAGTGGAGAGCTTGGCAGTAAAGGGCTGAATACGGAATGGTATTCCAATTTCGGATCAGGTGTATGATGAAACGGCACTTTTCAATTTAAGCCATCTCTGCTCGATAGAAATACTGGGAGAGAACCGCCTGTTTCGATGAATATACATATTTGAAGGGAATCTTAACAAGAGAAGGATACCCGAACTGGCCATTTGTGACGAGACATACACCGCGAGACGTGTTTTTAAACGCTGATCTCGAACCTGCTCTCTAAATCTGCGAAACGATTCTGTGGACGTAGCCATGAAGTGGCAGCGCCACTGTCCACATTTTCAACTCTGGGTCATAACTTTGGATTTTGACCAAAAAAATGTCAAAAAAGGTAGTTTGACGCGCTGAAACGAATGTCACCTCTATTCGGCACGAAAGTGCCTGGAACGTGCGCTACGAGTGCCAGGGCGGTCACTTACGAATGACGCGCACAGGGTCCGAAGCTGCCTGCCACCTCTATCCATTTGTAATATAAGAGTCCCTTTACAATGTTCTCAAGGAGAACAAAAGTTAGAACTCGCTGAAAAATTGATTTTACGACCTCTTGCTTGCCTGCACATGCCGCTGCCATTGCACTATCTCGCTTCATAACTACGTTCAGCGAGTCATTTCACAAATTACGAGAGCAAATTCGAGATCAGCCTCTAAAAACACTTCTAATGGCGAATGTCTCTGTACAAATAGCCACCGACCTGGTATCCTTCCCTTGTAAGATTCCACACGACTGGAAATTCGCAGTGTGTAGTGTGACCGCGCTGCTCTTTCGTGAGCCCAATCTACTTTCAGTTAGATCAGGTGATAGGTGATGATGTACCCTTGAACAGCTATTCCTCAAAAGCGGCCGATTGTCGGTCATTAGAGACTGTTCGATTTACTTTTCGATGATGTGATTTTCGACCTATATCTCGTTAAAATCATGAACCTGAAAGAAAACTTCAGGAAGATCTTGCAGTTCATTTTGCCATAATAATGTACCAATCAAATTCGGTGTTTCCACATATCTGAATAAATATTTTTAGCTTGGAACGAAATCAGAGAAGTCAGGCTATTCACCTGATTTGATACTCGACTGTGCTAACGGTGTTGGTGGTGAGAAGATGCGCATGCTGCACCGTTTTCTACCTGACGATTCACTGAATATTCAGTTCAGGAACGAGAACGGCGAACTCAATCACGAGGTCAGCGATAAGAATATTTTTATTTATTTCACACCGCGCGCAACTATGACGAAGGTTCATGATAGATGCTACTCTACAGATGATTCAACATCTATGCTGGAAGCAAAAGCGATTAGCTTCAGCAACACTGAGAACTTCGCTTTTTGTCGTAATATGCATGCTATTTGGTTGGTCCATAAGTCTTGCAGCGAATTACATTTAACGCCACAAAATCTTTGAAGATGTGCGAAAATTTTGCAACATGTTCTGCGGTAGCGTCACCTTTTGCAACTCCAATCAACAGACCAGCTCGCTCTCTCGCTACATGTTAGAGCTGTTACACCGATTTCGCGAAAGCTTCTTGTGCCCTCAATATTTATGAGTACCGCTCAGAGTCCTCAAGTCATGCCACACTAAGGATTGACCAGAGGATGGACGAGGGCACGCTCTCTCCATCCACGGTACACCGGGGCTCAATCTGCTCAGCTTTGACTTTTTTTATCCAAGGACGATCCACAGCCCAATTGCCCGGTGACTGGCAGTCACGATGCTCAACCTGACTCTGTTGAAAAGGGATCTGGGTGGACTATCGATCATTTGCCAGAGCAGTTCTAATGTTACCAGGAAACAGTATCTCCAAAGAGTTGTAATGATCCGGAAATATAAGAGTTCGAATCCCGCATGCAATGAGCCCGGATCAGCTCCATACACGATCCAACATCGTCATGTTTAAGACGGCTTACCATGGTTTCTCCCATTGACTATCCATTACATTTGCCGATGGTGAGGAGTGAGTAGAGTGCGCCAACAAATAAACAAGCGGCGATAGTCTAGCCCAAGCGCTATGGGAGTTCTGAATGCTAAAGCTCAATGTCGTCCAAGTCGGGCCTTCCCGCATTTCCAGTGGAACACGAGAGGAGTTGAGCATTGGAAAATCCTGTATGGAGATGTTACAGTCAACGGAGAATTCATCCCTCTACAGCTCGATTGTAGCACATTGACCATGGAAGAAAAACAAGACAAGTCTACTCTTTTGCAACACTGTTGAACCACCCACTGCTGAGATAATCCTGGAAAATTCGAGGGCTCTCGGCCAGAGGGTTTTTCATATCCACCTTATAGCCCTGACCTCAAGCTACCAGATGCCCACCTCCTTCCCTCTCGAAACCACCTTCTAGAGAGACAAAATCTTACTGTTACCATCATGATGTCAAAATCGACATCCAATATTTCCTCGATCCGCATTCTACGGAGTTCTACAAGAGAGGCATGGAACAGCTTCTAGTGCGTTGGCATAGGTTGTGGATATTGAAGATGTGCACTATGCTTGATGAATGGAACAAAAAGGTAACAAAAATATTTAAATCAGAATTGAGCCAGTTTGTTGCAAGACTCACCGACCAACCTAATAGAATTTAGCCAAGGTCAAGCTTCCGTTGTGCCAACATCGGAATTGAGAGTCGTATTTGGCTTAGAGGAGGAGGCCGCTGGCGCATCGAGTAGGGAAAAGCGACGAGCTCAAGAGGTAACGACCGAATAAGGATTCACTGGCCATCACAAGCTGTTACATACGAGACTTTCAGTTCGTAACAAGAGAACGTGGCGTGCATGGCGCAATTCAAGCAAGGTTGATGATGTAACGCGCTTCATATTCGATTCATGATGTGCAAAAAATGTTCTTGAGAATCCCAATGTTCTCTGATCAAACTAAAGTGCGTGAAGGTTTAGTAATATGGAAGGATTGACTGTGCAAGGATGACAGGAAAACTTTGACAAGGAAAAGGTTTTTTGAGTCGATCGAGTTTCGGGATAGTTCCATTACTATTTGAAAGCCCACTTCACGTAGTTTCCTATGAAATTCATCGGCTCAAGAAAAGCGATTTTGAAAAAGTGAAGTTCATTCAAGATTTTGGAGCATGCATGTTGAAAAAAAAATATAACTCGAAAACGTTGAGAAAATCCAATGGGATCAACGACAATGGGATTTTTTCCGAATTGGTAGCTGACAAGAGAAATTTAGCACTCGTTGAAAGGCACAGTGTCCTCGTTTTTTTTTGGAAGCTCTCGGATCGTAAGAAGATGAATTCTGAAAAAGTTATGTCTTTTCGAAACCGAAAAGTTCTATGTTCCTTAAGCCGGAACCATTGTCGGAGATTGAAGTACTGAGCTTTCACGGAATCTTCAGTACTTCACATACTTTACACGATTTGCACTCTCTTAAGGAGACAACAAAACCTTATCACCAACCCTTGTAGGCCAATTCCTACATCTGATGGCTGGGCTCTCTAAAAGGATCAAAGAGCAAGGCCTTCACATCGTTGACGTACCTTTGAAAAAATTCGGTCTACTTGTTCAACACAAAATTCCTACGAAGGAAACATAGGATCAGTAATCCATGTGGTGGCCCTTCTTAGCCACGTCACCTCTCCATAGATTGAGCAGGGCGCTGATGCCTTCTCCTAGAAGGAAGAGGAGCGTGACGCGATCAAATCACCTAATACACACCTGACCTTTTGACAGTTGTTGGGTTTTTTCCTTCTGCTTTGATTTTATAGCCTTCTGAAGACATGGTGGTCATAACGGGTAAGGTCAGTTGAATACGGAGGGTTGGGTGGCCAGATGATGCGAAGTTTCTCCAGCTCCTCCGTTGGTTGTAGTCCTCGCGTGATGTGGTCAAGCACTGCCCATCCCAGTTGGGAATTTTTCTTGTAATTGATGTAAAATGAGGGCTCGGGACACCATCTCTAGCAACTGTTCGCATAATGCTCTAGCGGTCACAGCGCCTTCGAGAGTTATCTCATCCGGTGGAGCAGAGAAATATAGAGATCATTTCTTCCT
>KZ345746.1:33545-51649 GCA_002352805.1 Teladorsagia circumcincta | reverse complement strand
GATTTAATCACACTTAGCTCAATTCGAAGAGAGTGCTCCCAATTTAAAATTAAAGAGCACATTTTATTTCATAAGAATCTCGTCATACTGGCCATCCACACGGACGGCATCAGAAAAATTTGAGGCGGAAACATGGCAGACTGGTTGAGCTCAATGGGGTCCTCGACGGATCATGTACCATTACGACGGTCTCTGAGAGGCGGTTTCGAGGGGGGCTTGCATATTTAAAGCTGATGCTCCTAGAAAGCTATCCCACTTTTAATCGATTCAAGAAATTATGTAAGAGCTTCAAGCTGAAGCAGTTTTGATAAGCCACCCTCAGCTTGACAAAGTTGACAGATGGCGTCATATTCTGAATACCGTGAGGGTAGTAATGAAGGGCCTGCGTCTGCTTATAGAGGGACATTTAAGGAATAAACTGCTAAAGAACTTCCGTCAACAGCGGCGATCTCTGTGAAGAAAAAAGGGCCGAAGTGCGACATAGGCAAAATGTATTTTTCTGCTCCCCCCCCCGTATGCACTTGAAAATCAGGGCGATCGCCATAGTGGACTGGTCTCTGACCCTGAAAATCAAGGTAGGTATGTGGATGGGAATGTGAGCGGCCTGAGGTGAGAAGAATTGTCGAGAACATTGAACTTAAAGCAACAATCCCAGTAGGGTGGGCGTGGTCGAAATCGGCTGCAATCCACTCGGCCGATTCCGACCACGCACATTTCGGAGCTGTTCAGCTCCCTTCCTAGCGGTTTCCAATGTCAGTTTTTTTTTGTTCGGTCACACTTCTTGACTGCGGGCTGAGCGGCTTTGAAGTGGTCGTGATCGGAATCGGCCGAGGACGTCAATGCTTTAATCATACGACAGAGAAGGGGTCCATTTCTCAGGTTATGAGCCGTTTTCCATAGTTTTTTTCTTCATCCGTACACATCTGACCACCTGCACATTGGGTTTAGAGAGAAGTCGAGGTAGTGTAACGAGCCTGCTGATGAGCCCAGATAAAGCGCATTCGCAATAATGTGCTGCCAGACACTTGAACAGCAAGTGGCTCCTTGCCGTGCATCCCCAAGCAGGGTCAACTGCAACCAGGGGGAAATAAGAACAACACCTTTTGCATTGTGGGAAGGTTTCGATATGACCTCCCACCACCATAACCCTTGGAACGAGGCTTCCCTAATCATCAGAAAGCTACACCACTCAGCCCATTATCATAGAGTTCACCTCTAACCTTACCCTTACCGTAACAAATGGGTAGGCGTGATACTGCAAGGAGCTAACAGCAGAAGGATCTTCCAAGGAGTATGACTTATTGTTAGTTGTCCTAGCTGTTATAACTACTTTTATTAGATGGAATATTGAGACATTAAGATCCTTTTTTGGTATGCGTCCCTCCCCTGCACATTTTTCTGACTGCCAGCCAGTTCTCAGCCCATATGTCACCGGAGCTTGGGACAATTTTGAAACGAGAACGTTTACACGGATCAATCAACTGTTGGTCAAATTTCGGCATACTTCGTTACGGGGCTTGGAGGCAGCGATTACGCCTGATTCAAGGGTTTTTGGAGGGGACGTGAAGTGCTCAATGATAGGTTACTGGCGAAAAAAGCAAAGACTTCTGTCAAGAAATCGCGAAACGGGACGGCCTTGTGTGGTCGATGGCTGGCGCTTACGGACCGGGATCGGCTAAGAAGGAGGGCTTATGAACGAGTTTACTGCAACGCATTTGGTGGCATCATGGTAAACCGTGCACCAGTCGATTTGCTCCAGTTTGGCCGCTACTGGCAACACAGCTCCTTCGAACAGCCAATTGAGCTGATGGGCGGATCGCTTCTGGGGGTGGAGTGCTTCCGAAGTCCTGCCCAGCAACCATCGTACCTTTTATCGTGAGAGGGTCACATATAGCTTCCCTGGCAGCCTAGTAACTATTAGGTCGGTCCATAAGTCTTGCAAAATTAGATTCAATGCCATAAAATCTTTTGGAGACTCGCGAAAAGTTTGTAACATGTTTGCTGAGGTAGCATCACCTTTTGCAATCCCAGCCAATCGACCAGCTCGCTCTCTCGCTTTTTGTTAGAGCTATTACACCGATTTCGCAGGAACCTCTTCGTGCCCTCAATTTTTTACGGGTACCGCTCGGAAAGTCCTGCAAGTCGTGCCACACCAAGGATTGACCAGAGGATGGATGAGGACACGCTCTCTCCATCCACCGTACACCGGCGCTCAATCTGCTCAGCTTTGACTTTTTTATCCACACTCCAACCACCCGGTGACTGGCAGTCACGATGCTCTACCTGACTCTGTTAAGAAGGGATCTGGATGGACTATCGATCATTTGCCAAAGCAATTCTGATGTGACAAGGAGACAGTACCGTGGTATCTCCAAAGACTTGTGAAGATCCCGAAGTACGGAGTTTGGATCCCACATGCAATGAACTCAGATCAGCTTCAAACACGATCTGACATCGTCATGTTTAAGACGACTTACTATGGTTTCTTTCAATGACCATCCATCGCATTGCAGTTGATGAGGAGAGGCTATATTGTGTTAACAAATAAACAAGCGGCGATAGTCTAGCTCGAACGCTTTGGGAGTTATGGCTGCCGAAGTACAACCTCGTCCAAGTCAGGTCTTCCCGGATTTTTACTGGAACAGAAGAGGAGTTGAGCACTGGAGACTTCTATGCAGAGATGCTACGCTTAATGGGGGGGGGGGGTCAGCCCTCCGTAGCTCGATTGGAACACATTGACCATGGAAGAAAACAAGACAACGTCTACTCTTTTGCGAAGCTGTTGAACCAACCCTTGCTAAGAAAAACCGGGAAAATCTTAGAACTTCTGGACGGAGAGCTATACTATATAGGCCTTATGGCCCTGACCTCGTGCTACCGGATGCCCACCACCTTCCCTCTGGAAACCACCTTCTAGAGAAAATATCTTATTGTTACCATCATGATGTCAAAGTCGACATCCAATCTTCCTTCGATCAGCATCCTACAGAGTTCCACAAGAGAGGCATGGAACAGTTTCTGTTGCGTTAGCAATAATTTATAGATATTGATGATGTGTATCATGCTGGAGAATGGAACAAAAAGGTAACAAAATTATTAGAATCGAAATTATGTCAGTTTGTTGCAAGACTGGACCGACATAATACTTGGTGTGGTGCAAATACTTCTCCGATGCGCTTCCTCTTTATCGTAATCACATCCTTCAACCCACGGACCATGTGGTTTGTAGACGGATAAAGAATGAAGCATTCGGTGTTGATCAATCCCACTGAGGGATGTGCCACGCATTCTACTTCCATTCAGAATCGTAGTGGCATTTTGAATGCGATATGGGCTATTGAACGACCAGCGGGAGTCAGCCGATGTACTGCAGTGCTCTTATCCTTCCAGACAAGTCTCGCTCGAAGGTGTGGGAGGTTTACTTGGCATGGATGACTCTCGACTCAGGACTTGATCCCCAGACCGGCGCGGGATGAGCAGCTCCGCTTGCCTCTACACCACTTCCGCCCTGTTAGTACAATACTCTTCGAAACCTCACCCAATCCTGATTTTCGGAACCTTTAAGGAAGGTATCACAAGAATGCTGAGTCATGGGCAGAACTTTCGCCCCAGTCGGGATTCGTACCCGGATCTCTTGCTTTCCGGGCAATTGTGCTACCATTTATTCCACCGGGGCACCGTTTCACCACAATTCAGCTTCGATGTGAAATTGTTGGAAGTTTTGCCCATAACTCAGCATTCTTGTGATAACTTTTAGAAAGGGTTTTGGCCTGAGAATCCGTTTACAGAAAAGAGCTCAAAACTTTAAAATCTCCCACGTGTGTTTTCCACTAAGGACGACTGACCTAAAAGATTGCCATTGATACCTGCTACCTTTCCCTTCGCTCCCTTCCCACTTTCCCCAGATAACAGCAAGGAAATCCGCTACCACACCTGCCTACGTGACAAGCGCGACTTCCAGCTGCTGTTATCAGTCTCGGAAGTGCCTTCTGCTTATCATTGCTCGGCCCATGCAGCATCAGCCTTTAGCATGTGGCCTTCAGCAGCCCCAGTCATTGCCGTTATCACTGGAATTTACCGTACCAACGATCAGAAATGAGCGATTATGTAGTTCATACGTGATGCCTGGCATTTGCTCATAATTTCATCACCTCCTTATATGTCTGTGGCCGCCGCGTCGCGTGGTAAATGATGTGTCCCAACACGCGTCAACGACACCATTAATCTATGATTCTTTCAGTAGAATTCCAATTTAATTTATGGTAAACAGCAATATGAAGCCTATACATCATCCACTGAAATTCGGGATTCCCTTGACAATTAAATAAACTATTTTTATCACACAAGGATGCTGAGTAATGAGGGAAATGTTTGGCCTCAGGCGTACTCGAGAACCCGGGTGCTTATTCTTATCTTCTTGTCAATCCATTTATACATCGACACCACACGCAACCACGCATACTGCTTTAGTTTCAGAACAGGTATATTTACCATGGCTTACCGTAACCCAACGATAACATGATGAGTGTCGTATTTGGTATGTGATAGCTGTTCACAGTTCAATGTTGAGCAGATGGCTATTTTTGCAGGAAAATAAGAAAACGTAAACAGACGAATTCCGTCTGCATTAATGCAGCCTGCATAGCTTGCATAACGATGCCGACATTTGCTGAGTAATGACCGTACACCTCTTTTCATATTCATCCCATATTGGAGCCGATAAACACCCATGATTCTTGGGTACCAAAATAACGCAGCTCCCACCGTCATCCCACCCATTGTCAGGGTTAGCCAACGTCTAGGGTTTTCCGGCAGTCGTATTCGGCGAGACTAGGGCACAGGGATTCCTAGAAAGACTCGTAGGACGTTCTAAAACAATTTAGTGAAATTTCGGAAATTTTGAAGAATTTTTAGGAAATTTCACCTGGGAATTTCTACCGTTTTTGTTGTTCACCAGAAGCATCTCCTTCAACTGCTCGGCATTTTAACATTTTTTTCAGGTGATTGGATATAGTTGAGGTGAGGTAGGGGAGGGAGTGGAGGATGGTGGGAGTACAGCCTTCATAGAGGCGTGGGTGAGTTGCGAAAGCGTAGTTCTGAGCGGGTCATGGGAGAAAGCCTTGTGCTGCGAGCTAAAAATCGTCTGCACGTTGAGTGATAAGTTTGACTGGTACAATTTAATATCCATCTTTCTGTCACCTAAAAGAACATGCTACGACTATCCGAACAATACAAACCCCTCCTCTGGTGAAGTGGGCTGGCACAGCACCATTTGCTGTCATTTTCATGGCTTCGCGATGCATGGAAAACATTCAGATCGCTCGCGACCTTCATACACCCAATGAAAATGGTTTTACGTTAGTTCTCGAGGGTCTTTCCATTTGATATTCTTTGACCTTCCCACCATAGAAATTTCTCTTCCAGATGGACCTCTTTTCGACCGTTAGGGCGATGTCAGACTTTGCGAATCGCGCTTAGCAAATACTGACATCGGTCTTACTTCTACAACGGCAGAAATCTACTGCAATACGGATGGCCTTCTTTTTGGTGTTTCTGCTGTTTCTTCCTGAATTTTTACTTGTGAGCCAAATATCATGTGCAGTTTCATATCTGGAGCCCATGCTTACTTCCCGCTTTAGCAGAATGTGAATTTAAAGCAACACCCCTAGCAGAAGTTAATTGGAAGAGCCATTTATTGGGTGCGATAGAGTAGCCAAGGTGTAGTCCAGATGTGTCGTTGTCGTGGTTCGAGAGTGCGCGACGACGGCGCTTGGCTAGGGTCTTACGAAGCTGCCTTTTTGCCACTAATCTTGGCCTTCGGCCTTTGGACGAGTTACGTTGGCTGCGTGGTCCTTATGCCATTTCTTGTGAGCACTGCCACTTTCAAAGCAATGCTGCCTGTATTTTGTTTCCATTTACTTGCGTAATCCGTTTGATTATCTCATTTCTTTGTTTGTGTTGGTGCCTATGTCTGTGGCTTTGTCTGAGAAATGCAAGCTAGACTAGACAACTCGTCCAAAACGTCGTCCCTCATTTCGACAAAAGTCCTTATTTGAGAGCTTCATCAAGGTTTTTTTTGTTTCTTTGTAACCAACTCGGCATCCACAGCTTGATTCTCCACCGCTTCTACCCACCAAGTCGATCTATAGGGTGTTGTTTTAAAGACAAAGTTAGCGCTAAGACCTACCCTATGAGCCCTCAAAGTGGCTAGAAGGACAAGAGAGGCTAGTGCAGGGCTCCTCCATCGTCTTACACCGAAAAAAACGGCCCCTGGCGCTAGGCGCCAAGGATTTGGGCACGCTCCACCGGTTGTGGCACGCCCCACCCACCGCTCGATATCTTTTCTGCGTAGCAAGTTGATCTGCCATACTATCTCTATAAGCACATCTCTACAACTCTCCGCGCTACCATGATCTCTCATCCCGATCTCCTAAACTTCTCCGTAGCGAAGAGCAAAAGGCTTGTATTTTATGTGTATTTCAAGATTTTTTCCTTTTTTTCTCCACTGGTGGTCCACCTCTCGCCCCTACTTTCACATTTGAGTGGAATTACCTCATCATCTAATCCTGAATTTTGCCTTTAACTCTGAAGCCTACTCTGTAATCTAGAATGAATTTTTTGAAGACTAGAGCATGGCACACAGCGTAAGGATATGTTGTCCCTCAATTGCCTCTCATAAATAGTTGACTAATACACATTTGAATATGACCACTACGATCCCAAACGTGGCGAACAGGTACCGTAGCCGACGGTTCAGGTCTGTGTAACGGTCAGCCTTTGTTATATATAAAATATATAGAATAAAATCTAGAGCAGTAGTACGTATATGAAAATACAGGTAGCGTGTTTTGGACCCACAAAACCCGTTGGCGTATGTAATATGATGGAGCGTTAATGAGCCATTTTCTGGCCTCCGGGACGTAACCTTGTCCAATAAGTTTAAAAATATTACTGTGATATTCTGGACTATTCTTGGATGGTTTGGCTAATAATACGAACCTTCTGTTATACAGGCTTTTTCGTCTAACCTCACTGCTTTTCTTAGCATTTTTCTTTTGTTCTTTCTAGAAATTATTTCATATTTCATATTCATTATTGGAAATCCAAGCTATAGAAAACAGAACGTTACAAACGAGTAGAACCAGATGTATCACCGATGAGCATAAACGAAACAACCAAATAGGGCCTCGAAAAGAAGAACTGCTAGATCAGGGAGCGGAAAGTCAGCACAGAAGGGCAGTGGCTGGCAGCATTGCAAACTCATGACGTACGGAAGTGGTAGAACTCCGGACACCCACTTAGTAGGTCCGCCAATTTTGCCGAAATCCAGCTCTGCTGCAGAAGTCCAAAGAGGGAGGAAAAAATAAGAAGCAGAATAGTTATGAATGTTTTTTTCATCTCGGTGAGCTCAAATTGAACAATTCATTTTCACAATTTCCCCACATCTTTACCCTTCCCTATAGCCTTTAGTGAAAGAATAGTATACTTTCAGAAGACGATTCGAGTTGTTTTTTTTCTCGTTATGGTTGATGTTTTCCAGAAGATTCATAGTGGAACCTGCGGCTCTAGCCTTACGTTATATCACGATTTTCAAGCTTGTCTAATAAATAAATGAATAAATATCTAATTAATTAAATAAATAAGTAAATAAATAAGCAAGTCCACGCCGCAGATCACACATAAATCTTGGCCATAGAAAACTTTTTGGAGTTGGACTGCATGCTGTCCACTGTTAATGCCGGTGGTAGCAGCGCCCCCCCCCCTCCCCCACTTTTCCAAGTATTTCTGCTCCTCACCGAACAACCTATTCATGGCTGCTTTACCCGCTTTGCAGAATGCTGCTGTTTGATTGAGACCATTTGCAGCTGTTTTGTCGATGACATCACAGAATTTCGTAGTGAAAGCAATTCGTTGAATTTCCCCTCTTTTATTTTTCACCACATATCAATAAAATAGTATTTATGGCTGGAATGGCGACAAATGTTCTGACATGAAATTTGTCAGTTATGAACAGAATCGTTCTCTTCCCCTTCTTGCCGTCATTATTACCATAATACTCACATTTTGGTTCTTGATTCCTTATAGTTATATTTTTAGCGAGAATATTGCAGAATGACTCACTAGTCTGATCACTGTACTATTACTGGAAAACGTTGATTTCACTAGTTTAATGTGTTACTAATTGTGAGTAGGCTTGATTAGTGATTAATCAAAGCCCAAGGGGACCGGTAGGGATGGAAGGTGATAATTCGCTAATTTCCCGCTTCCTAGGAAGAATCACACCTCACTCGATACAATCATAGAATTTAAAGAATCGATCAAAGATCAGGATCGTTTCAGCTACCATTTAACTACCATCTCCATCTGAAGTTCCATGAGTTATGAGATTGATGTCAAAAACGGAACCTCAGTAACTTTTCGGCCCTCAATTGCTTTCTGTTTTGGAAAGCGAGAAGAGCGTGTGCAGACCATACACCACAAATGACGAACACAAGAAAAAACCCAATTTTTTTCCGGTTACGGATCAGTGGTCAACCAACTCGTGAGAGTCCAGACAGAAAAGAACATACTTTGTGTCTTTTAGGACTAAGCCTTTCCAGAGAAGGAAAGAAAGCAGAGATACTGTAATATGTATGCACGAGACCGCCCAGAGAACACTAGCAAACGTTGAGTCATCAAGTCTTCCGGTTGACCGCTGCCCTTGGACGCGTTTTTCCTGGTCGTCGTCACTTGCGGTGTGTTGTCCGTAATCGACAATTTTTTCAGCTCCTATTTCTTCCTGCAAATAAGATGGGATGCAAGATGAAGGTTTGAAACGACCTCTAGCAGCCAATAGTTGCAATATTTTGGTGCAAACCTATGAATTTGTTATTGGCCACTGCCAGGGCCGAAAGGGTTAAACGGTCCATAACAATTGGTGAAGGTTTCCTGCCTGTTCAAATCTTTGAGTTAGTTTCGCTAAAAAATGTTACCCTGACCTATGCATTGGTATCGTGCTATCTTGTGTTTGCTTCTTCAGTATTCCCCCGTTGTCGCATGGATACTGTAGGCACATGATGGCACGGGAACGGTAGCACAAAGACAAAACGCTGTCATATCTTACCAGGAAAGCTTCAAAGTTCCAGTGCACTTCTGATAGTTGTCGAAGTAAGTCCATAAAATGAGGAACACTACTAACGCTATCGCTTTCAAAACTAATGGATACTGAAACTCTGTCATGAATTTCCAAGAAATTTTCGAATGGCCAAAATTGGCAAGAAATGCAGCTGAAAAGTAAGTGGTAGTGACAAAGGGCTCAGAGTTAAGAGAAGGTCGTATTTGTAAGACGAGTGTAGATGACCACACCTGACTGCCCCTATAGGCCAAGTCCCTACCAACTTTGACCTCTCACAACATGCTTGGAAAGCCTACCGAGCAGTTCTGGTTTCCACTTCTGTATCCAGCACTCTTGACTCGCCCCATCGATTCACCCACCCCGCATTTCCAGTACAATTCCATTGGAAATTGCGATTCTCGTAAGGTTAGAGAAAGATTGACCTGGTGGTTTTGAATGGCAGTTTCGATTTCCAAGGAATGCATCTTTACCGTGAATTAGTGTGAAGTTACTCGACTGAGGCCTTGTATGGTGAAGCAATTACTGGGTTACTGTAGCGTACGGTGAGATTCCTATACCGCAGTAATCCCCCTAATTCCTAACCGTAAAAACGTCAAATTATCACACATCCCCTCAATGATGATTCAAACTGTGTTTTCTACACCAACAGTCCAGAAGGGTCGAAGTAGGCGTGGCGGCCAAAGGTCGTACCACCTCTTGCCAGCCGTGGAGATCGCGCAACTGGCTGCGGAGGCATTCGCGATCATTTTGGGGCCACAGGCACCATTTGAAGTCGATTTACGAAGCAAATCATGATCGTGGAAGAGTCTCCACGGCTGGCAAGAGGGGGTGCGACCTTTGGCCGCCACTCCCACTTCGACCCTGCTGGGATTGTTGCTTGAAATGCGAATCGAATGTTAAGATTATGTGAATCACAGCTTTCGTAAGAGCTCGACTAGAATTTGGAAGCAATACTGCTTGCAATTTCAATGGAGATCGAGGCTTTGTGGCATTTCAGTCCGCCCCAAACCGCAGCACTGCCATAATTGCGTTCAAAGCTGACATCCTCCAAAGATTTTGAACCCACAGATTCAGTCAGGTTGTCGAGTTTCACAAGAACTGCCTCGAAATCTCGGAGATGAATTCGAATTTGTATTTCTTCAAACAATTTGAGGGACTCATTAGCGATCATCGCTCGCTATTCATGATAATCTTTACAAACATTATGTTCTTTTTACCATTGGGCGCAAGAAACGGGTATTTTAAGGTAGTTCCCATTGTCAATAATTCTTGATCAGATATGCTTATTCAAGTCAATTTGGCTTAAAGGCAAAGTTCGAGCTTAGACCAACTTAATAAGCCCTTAGAGTGGCTAGAAGGGCTAGAGAGGCTACTGTAGGGTTCCTGCCATTACATCGAAACGCGGCCTCCGGACGCTAGGCGTTAAGGATTTAGGCACGCTCCTCCAGTTGAGACACGCCCCGCCCACTGCTTGATAGATTGTCTGCGTCGCGATGTTGATCTGCTATGCTCTCTCTACTCATATTTCTCTACTGCTCTCCGCGCTCACATGATCTCTCATCCCTCTGCTGATCTTTCGAGCTTCTCCGCACCGTAGAGCAAAGGGCTGGTATTACCCGTGTATTACACGTTTTTTTCCTTTTTTTCTTCTAACGGTTCACCTCCCACCCCTACTTTCACATCTGAATTATATTACCCCATCAATCTTACCCTGAATTTTGCCTTTAACAAAGTGCCCCAAATTGCGATCAATTGTTTTCATAATGAAGCTGAATTATGAACAAAACACCTTTGCCTTGAACTAATAATTTCAAATCCTTTTGAAATGGTAATATGTAAACAAAGCAACCTACTAATTGAGCTGTTGACTTGTAATTCGTTTCACAATTGTTCGCTTCAAAATATCCATCGATAGGAGTTCTCAGTAGATTAATCTTTCACTCGCTCGTTAGGCCGTGATCATAGTTCACAGCCATGGAGGTTAATCTGCGACAATAAAAAGGATACGTGTTGGTAGATAGTTGTAGATGAGAATATTCTACTGGGTAGACTAGATGCGTATTGATTGAAATGATCGGAGAGTACTAAATCACGATATTAGGATATCAGGATAGGAGGACGACAGCAGGGTCAATCACCCGTTGCACAAAGATCAACGAGAGGGTCGTTATGGGCCAATGGAAGGTGAGGAGGTGAGCTAACCAGCCCGTTTGGCGTTCCTGCTGGGGTCAGTATGCTGAATGTCGGGGAGGGGCTGGGATCCCCGAAGTCGATGGACTACTTGAACTTGGTCGGTAGGATATGAGAGTGATGACGAAAGTGCTGCAGCTACATACGCAGCTCCACCAGAAGGGCTGCTTTGCTTACCAGAGGACTAAGCCTTGGAGAGACGACGGACCTCCCTGTCTCCCAGGCTTAGTCCTGAGGTAAGCATCATATTGAGGCGGTTCAAAGGATCGAGTTGAAGCAGTCCGTCCACCGCCGAGGATCCTATCCCTTCTTCAACATTTAGCATACGGTCCCAGCAGAAACGCCAAACGGGCTGGTTTGCTTACCTCATGGAAGGTGAGGGGTGCGAAAGCTCAAATACCACCTACAAAATTTGAAGGTATGGCGATGTGGCAAATGATGACAGACTTTCAACTACCACTTCGCCTGCTAGTCGTCTTTTTCATTTCAGAGTTTTCGAGGAGAATCTAGCATGTGCTATAAAACGCTGATCCTGTAGATTTCAATCGTCTCTACCGCTTTTCATTATTCCAATTCTGAAGAAAGTTAAATGATTCTGAAGGTTGAAAACTCGCGTTTCAGGAGAATGGCCTAGAATCAAAGAGTGATCTTTTAGATGAGTTGCAGTACGCTCAAAAGCCCTAATCCTCTAGTTTCTAATCAGACTTGAAAACCTGCAAAAACCTAATTATGAAGGAAGTTATGAACGTCGGAGCGACGAAAACTCGCGCCTTTTCGAAAATCGGACCACAAACCTCTGAAAATCGGAATGACAAGCCTATCTTTTGAAGAAGTGCTCATTGGATTGAGCTGCATTACTTTTTTATAGCCCAAATCCTCTAGTTTCTAATTAGCTCTGGAAGAAGTTCCTCTGCAAAATATAAACGTTTGAATGTCAAAAGCTCGCAAGCGCACAAAAAGGAACAACGGGACGGTTATTTGAAGAGTTGAACATTTGCAAAAGCCCGAACACTTTTGGAAAGAAACAATTCGTATTTTTTGAATTTTTGTATCACGTCTAATGGTACCGGTTCCAAAGAAAGTTATAAGCTTCCAAATGAAGAGGCTTGCATCGTAATGTATTAACACTGCAAGCTTTAGTTTCCAGTTCATAAAAAAGAGAGATTCCGATGTCCGAAAAAATTGGTAGGTTCGAAAACAGAAGCCCTTGGATTATACGGGGGGGGGGCAAAAAAAAGTCACTTTGCCCATGACGCACATCATCAAACTTTTTGTTGCAAAGACTGCCGCTATAATTCGGAGTTTCGCGTCGATATATTCCTTAGATGTTCCCCCATAAGCAGAAGCAGGCCCACCTTCACTGCCTTCGCCGTCTCCAGAATATGACGTCATCCGTCATCACCGTTGAGCGCAAGGAGGCCTACTATCGCTTCATTCTATAGCTGCTACGTATACTCTTCATTTGGGGTAAGTAGTGAATAATTTATCAGAGACACTAGTGTGACTATACAAGATAGCTTTTGACTAGCGTTTCGGGGTCGTCGTAATGGTCCATGGTTTCTCGACGACCTCGTTGAGATCGTACCGTGCATCATGGTTCCGTGGGAAAATCTTCTGATGTCGTCGGTGTAGAGGAACCCTATGTAATTTTCCTGATGGAATAGGAAGTGCACTTCAATATGCCGTTGGGCTTATTCGGTTTGATTTTGGAAAGGGGCAATTTATTTTGCTTCGAACATGGGTGGAAGTGATCTCTTTTTTGGTCCCCCCCCCCCTTGTAACCATGACTAGGTTGATGCGAAAGTTTGAGAATTGCTTCTGTTTAATAAGTAAAAGTACATTGCCTCAATTCTGTCGTGTGAGCGAGCCAAAGCGCGCGCAGACCCCACTGCCCGCCACGTTTCCATATCGGTGACGATCCATACATCGATGATGGGCATATGAGTATGAAAAAGACCTAAAAAGCTAATACAGTAAGGCGTCGCGTGATACCCCTCGAAAGCTCGAAAAAGAGGGAGGTCGTGAAAATTTTGAAATTTGCACCTCGCACCGTCGACCCTGGATGGTACTATAGTAGATTAGGGGATTGTCTGAAATGATTGAATACGCAATGATCAGTTCGCCTGGAGACCCCTTATCTACTGATCTCCTGCTTCCCTGATGAAGCAATATTTTAAATATTGGGGATGTGGGGATGTACCACCATGTGGGGATGTACCTAGGAGAAAAAACGTCAGAACACTTTTTTCCTTCAGAACATGTGGTAACCGTGTTAATCATTAGGGAATTACGAGTGGACGCTTTTTATTTTGGCTCTCACCAGTATTCTCATCATAGCAATATTTCTCATTAAAAAATTAGTCTTTTAGACTCATTTCGTCAAAGTATATCCTTTTGTACAAGATAGTGTTAGATCGCCAATAAGGTTGAGCAATTTCCGTTTTGTGAAAAACACCTGACCTTTTTAGAGACCTAACCTATTTTGCATGAAAGGATACAATTCGACATAATGAGTCTAAAATTCATCAGTTTGTACTGCCGGAACTATGGGGAGATTAATGAGCATTTTAGCTTCCAAAGACAGTATAAATACTTTTAGAGGATTATCGAGCGAGTTACTGACGTAATGACTTCCGCAAAGAATTTTAATTAGGTCATTCTATTATGTAGGTAGTATTTGAAGTTGAGCGATCAGAGTTCTACAAAATAAAACTTTCAAGACCGCGAAATTCCAAAACACATCAAAAGCACCTCGCTACGAGTGCGAAAACAGGTTTTATATGGGGCTCAGATATAAATCAGCAGCTGCTGGTTGACTTGCAGGTGATGAAAAAAGCCGAGAACTGAGATAAGCCCACTTGTCAGGGAATTATTTTAGCTCGCGCTCGCATTTCAGAGGGAGGAAGGGTGGCGAGCTTTCTTGAATGGTGTAGTGTCGCCTACATGGAGCCCAGAACTGTAGTCCATTTTTCCTGAGCAGCCATCTGAATGGCGCGAAACGGTTGGAGAAAGCCTTAGCGGCACACTTTCTGACATCAGTTTTAGTAAGAACCTACCCATATGGCGGTCCTGGTCGTGTATAAAGCGTTCATTTTGCGGAGAACGTTCACTTTGCGAGCGCCGGTCGAAAATGTTTCGTCTTTTTGGGTACCCGATCGAGTACCTGACAAGAAGCTCGTCGCGAAAGCAGAGACGCGTACGGGTGAGTGGGCGAGTCGCAGCGCGCCTGTAACGATTTACCGTGAGGTCAAATAGAGTGTAACTTTATCACGTCTCGTATCGCACGATACGCGCTGCGTCTCGTTCGTTGACCCATCTGCGTCATGCCATCCCGCCACGGGCCTCTTTTCGAGTACCCGTCTTTCTCATAACGAAGAATTGATCCAACGAACAGCCTTCCATCTTTTTCTGCGTTAGAGGGCCCCAAAGGAAAAATGAATCGTTTCTGTGCCCGCCATACCCATGTCTCTATGCAAAGCAGAACCCGTCTGGAAAAAGCGGCACACGACCTTAAAGGCCTCCCTGGAGCCGGGTGCAGCAAGCCCCAACTAGGGGATGAGTCTTTGAAACTCTGCATCTCTGGACTCTTCCCCTATTCTTACGCACGAGAGTTGCGTATCGAAAGAGTAGAGAAGCAGAGTTCTGGGGACCCATTTCCTGGTTGGGGCTTGCTGCACCCGGCCCCTGATAAGGAATGGGAGGTGAGAGGTCAACAGACGGAGAGGAGAGAGTGCAGCCTGGAGTGAGATGGCAGACACCGCAAAGCTGGGAGCGCCTGGCTGGTTACGATTTCTACGGCTGCACGCTTCAAATTACGAGCGTCCTTTCCACTCCTTTTGAGTCGCAAAAGAGGCCCCACTCAGCATAGCGTGTCAGGGAACAGTTTTTGCAGAAGGGACTAATCTGGTCGCGTAACGTGCCATTAGGTCAACTCAATCCGTTCTATATGAAGTAGCTGGGTCCGCAAGCGCAGGGGTAGTACCACTTTCACTGCGGTTCGCGTTTATGAATTGTAACTGAACCAAATCAAAGCAATAATGGTACAATAATAGTAAATAAAACTAAAATTACTAAGGCTGAATTCCTTCTTTTTGCCTATTCTTTCATTCTCGTTAACCAATTTATGTTTTTCGTTTCTTTTTCAAAACTTTTTCTCGTTGTTTTTTTCAGCTCAAAGACATATGAAAGAATTCCTTGTCTCAGGCATCATCGAACAACCTTTTCGCAAATTCGTTACAAACATATTTCCCAAATTCCCTCCGAACGTCCCGCCAACTTTGTAACAAGGAAGTGCGTTTTTTCGTCTAGGTTCAGGTCTCTCCATGCCTTCCTGAAAAAAAAAACAGGAGAATCAAGCTTTCCATTCTCCTTCGAGTTCCACCGGTCCTCAGCAATGCCTAGCGTATTTCGTTACTTTTTTCGAAGATTTATTTACACATCTAGTGCTTCCCTACATCAAAACGTGTTTTATCACGTGGTTTCTGTTCCAAATGGATTTCTTTCTACTTTTTTTTCAAAATTTACAGTCATTTTTCGATTTCGGCTTTTTCTGGCCAATCAGCTAACGACTTCTCCGTGCCAGATGTTTGCTCTTTGAACTATCAACGCTGTTACTTTCTTCCCTTCGTTTCCATCTACCTTGTTTGGTAATATCTACCGTATCGCAACTAGCCTTAAAGGCACCGACAAGGATGGAATGGGTTCGCACCAGTAAGGCAAATGCATAACTGGAGCGACAGCCAGGCTGCAAAGGAAGCAAGACGATTGTTTTCGCCGCTCGAAAAGGCCAAATATTACAGCGTAGTTAGGCTCCAGACCTTAAGCAGGCCCGCCTCCTCCAGACTGCCCCGCCCACTTAATTGTGATTTCTGAAGTTTGCAATATCACTATCTTCGGTTTCATTCAAGAGGTGCATGTCACATCAAACGGCCATATTTTGTAATATCATTGTCTTTCAAATTTATTTTGCTGGAGCACATCCAGCTGAAGTGTCATCATATGGACTGTAAACTCGTCCAAAACCAACCAAAAGAGTGAGTATCCCATTTGGCTCTTTGACGGAATACTCAGGGTTTTTTTTCACTGCCGGACTCTCACACCTCTGCTATCGTATTTGCTTACCATAAAAAAATCGTATTCTCTGCTTTCGCAAATGTGTCAGGGTTACAGAATACCTCTGTGAGGTTTATTTCTTACTTTTTCCTATCCTTCAATCCTTTTTCATCATCTATTTTCATTACCGTATTTCACCTGGGGGATTTGACCCCAAGTGATGACGGAGATTCATAGAGCTGTGTTCCCTCGACCAAGTTTTTTCCCCTGACTGAATGTCCGTCTTCCTGATTATCTTCATTAAGTCTGATTCACCGCTCGTTGACGTCTTCTCATGCTCATTATAGATATTCATGAATCATATCCTAATCGGCCACTTCCTTCCGAAGTTTTTCCCCGATCTCCTCATTTGTGTATGAGTCACCTCCTAATCGGCTTCTCCTTTCTTATTAGGAGCAAAGTTAATATTTAATAGTAATTATTCCAAATCAAAAAATATAAATGAGTGAGAGAAAACCACTGGGGATTTCCTAAGCAAAACCATTCTTTTTTCATCGATGCGAGAGGAAAACAGTCGGAGACGAGAGAGTGCAGTGGTAAGGGAGAGGGCAAAGATTGCAACAGTGGGCGTGTATGGATGCTTGAGGTGTTCACGGCTGCAAGTTACCACGCTCTTTTCACGTCTTTTGTGTTGGAAAAATGGCTCTACCTCAGCGGTCCCGTCCCTCTGTATTCTTGCAGCAAACCTTCACTAAAGTCCAGCATTGCTGTAGTTTATAAAAGCGCCCCGTATACAAGCTCATGTTGTGTAATGGTGACGCTTTGAATGCGATTTGGCCCACATAGTGAGATTTAGGGAACAACTGAGCCATGTAACTTTAGTGAATCTTCTAGAACAGTTTGATACCCTTTGACCAACTACGGTGCTTGGCAATTCTAAGCAGGGACCCGCAAATGCTCTTACTCCTCTATCATGTGCATAGTAAAGGGCCGCCACAGTCCCAGCGTAGAGGCTACAGCAGGTTGTCCCCAAAAGGCGCATCGAGCGGCGAAGGAGGAGACGCACATGCGGCAAAGCTCGAGTCGCAGCGCGTGCTGTGCGATATAAGACGTAGTGTGGCACACTCTATTTGACCTGACGCCTAACCGCTACAGTATGCTGCTACTCGTCCTACGCCGCGTCTGCGTCTCTCCGTTCGCCGCGTAATGGGCCTCCTGGTGGACACCCGGCTACAGCATAAAGGCTCAGGTAGGTGGCACGTATGGTGCATGCGGTCCCTCAGGTAAAAGGCCTCGATAGCTCTATCTCAAGAGTTTTTTGCTAGTGATGTGGATCAAGATAAGAGCGCCGGTAACACTAGGAGAAAGACTTTCGATAAGTTTCATTCAGAGCAGCTTTTTGGGAAGGACCGGCCGAGTCAGCCTGGAGTGGTGCGGAGAAACGATATTGAGCCAAGAACCTGATATTTTTGCCCCGGCTAAGAGGGAGAGGGTAGGGTTGAGAATCTCCTCAGTGACTGGATCGCTGGGAATGTCCAAAAACGGATTGAGAAGCCTCTACCCATTTGAACATAGCGCCAAGTTCTATTTAGATGGAATTCAGGATTACAAAAGCCATCAAAAACGGGTGCGATTGGGACGATAGCATCTTCAAATTGAAAACAATTCCGTGCAGAATGGGATTGCAGTGAAGAAAGATAGATGGAAATCAACTAGTGTGTTCCCCTAGCAGAAATGTTTTCAATCT